>OAMR01000185.1:243487-274624 GCA_900205405.1 Echinochloa crus-galli
TCTGCACCACCACTTGGTATAAAACCATAAATAGATTATAAAACATTTCATGGTAATTTTTTCCTATTAAACTTAAGTTCATTTTTGACTATCTTTTTTACAAGTATGGCAATAGGTTCGCTCCTAGTGGAATTGTTGTGAGCTCATCATGTAACTCCTTTCTATTTCGTGGACTATAAAACTTGCCATACTTGCAACAATGGGATAGTGAAAAAAGTTGGTAGTTGAAAAGTGCAATTTTAGGCGTTGACATGGTCTCCCGGATCCAACTCAGGCATTAAAAAAAACTTTGTAATAATACTAGAATTACTTCCTTGCAATATATGAAAAATGCTTCTCGAGGATAATTCATTCAATTCGTATCTATTCATTCACATGTTTCAATATGTCAATACGAGAAAAAAAGACATGTTGAATCACTACCAGAATCCTTCACATCCTCCCGCCTCCTCCGCCTCGGCCATTTTTGGACCCGGTGCTGATGGGGCTTCAGCACCGGGTCAAACGGCTAGGAGCGGGGGAGGCGATGCGGGGTGTCAGGACGAATACATTAGCACCGGGTCGTGGCAAGACCCGGTGCTAATGTTCACCCTTTAGCACCGGGTGCAGCCACGACCCGGTGCTAAAGGCCTCGGGCACATTAGCACCGGGTCGTGGCTGCACCCGGTGCTAAAGGGTGAACATTAGCATCGGGTCGTGCCACGACCCGGTGCTAATGTGTCCGCCCGGACGCACCTCCGCGCCGCCCCCGCTCCTAGCCGTTGGACCCGCTGCTGGAGCCCCATCAGCACCGGGTCCAAAAATGGCCGAGGCGGAGGAGGCGGGCGGATGTGAAGGATTCTGGTAGTGTTATTATTGGCAGGGGCCGAGTCAGAAATCACTTCCACCCCGGGCTGAATTCATGAGCAGGTTTTAGACTATCTAAATCTAAACTAAATTCTAGTGCTTCGGACCTAAAAACTTCATACATTTACATAAAATGGACTGTGCCGGACCCCAACATGGTTCCTATCTCCACCCCTGGTTATTTGTAGTTACTTTGTTTACTCTTATAACAGCTGTTGCAATGCTGTATGCTGATGTAAATGGCAAACCATGGTTGTTACACAATCTACTGCAGAAAAAATGGTTCAATTTTTTAAATGTTTCAGAAATACATCTACTACAGAAATGGTCAGTACCGTAGGGCATACTTGAAATTACTTGGCATCTAGGTTGAGCGTTAGTAGCCAAATAATCACTTTCGATTTTTATATATTCAGCTTCATGAATCTTTCGAGGTTCTCAGTGCCCCTTAATCCTTATTGGATTATATATGTTGAGCTTTTCATTGTATTGTTTTAACAGAGATTAGGCTTCATTTGTATTAATTTATCCCATTTGAATAAGTAGTTGAATAATTTTGATATACCTGAATGTATTCATACCACTACGGGTAACCGGCTATATGCCGAGTGTCCAGCCCTTTGCCGAGTGCATTCTGTCGGGCACTCCGCAAAGAAAGACTTTGCCGAGTGCCCTTCGCAAGGCACTCGGCATAAAGGGGACACTCGGCAAAGAGGTGTTTTGCCGAGTGTCAGGCCAACGACACTCGGCAAATCATAGCTTTGCCGAGTGTCAAGTCGGAGACACTCGGCAAAGAAGGCGCACGTGCTCGTAAGGCGCCACGCCCGTCCACGGCCGTCCGTAGCCGTTTGGGAGGCCCCTGGTTTGCCGAGTGTTGGGTCAAAGACACTCGGCAAAGAGCACCTTTGCCGAGTGTCAGGTCAGAGACACTCGGCAAAGGTGCGGCACGTGTCCAGCACGTGCCGCGCGCGCCCATGGCCGATAACGGCTCACTCGGCAAAGAGCATCTTTGCCGAGTGTCAGGTCAGAGACACTCGGCAAAGGTGCGGCACGTGTCCAGCACGTGCCGCGCGCGCCCACGACCGTTGGCGGCCGTTTGAATTGTCACAGCTTTGCCGAGTGTCCTCCAGCCGACACTCGGCAAAGAGGTGGCACGTGCACTACACATGTCCAGCCAGGCCCGGGGTTGGACTTTGGCCGAGTGTCTACTTATACACTCGGCAAAAAATTTGAAAATTTGAAAATATTCTTAAAAAATTTGGAATTCAAACATAAAAGTTTGAAAATTTAAAAATATTTTTGTAAAACTTGGTGGGTTTGCCGAGTGTTTACCAGGCAACACTCGGCGAAGCTAGCCTTTGCTGAGTGTTCACCACTCGACACTCAGCGAAGCTAGCCTTTGCCGAGTGTTTCTCGATAAACACTCGGCAAACCTAGCCTTTGCCGAGTGTTCACCACTCGACACTCGGCGAAGCTAGCCTTTGCCGAGTGTTCACCACTCGACACTCGGCGAAGCTAGCCTTTGCCGAGTGTTCACCACTCGACACTCGGCGAAGCTAGCCTTTGCCGAGTGTTCACCACTCGACACTCGGCGAAGCTAGCCTTTGCCGAGTGTTCACCACTCGACACTCGGCGAAGCTAGCCTTTGCCGAGTGTTTCTTGATATACACTCGGTAAAGTCAGGACCTTAGTTTTTAAACTTATGTTTTTGGGGTCCAAACTTTATTTTTTTTCTAGTGATACTTGTCAAAGGCTCTTTATATCTTATGTGGAGTCTGTGGGAAAAGGTTGAGATGATTTCGAAAAGTTTATATATATGGCCCTTTCCAATCGGAGCATATCCCCATAGAAGTTTCGGAGAGTTGAGAAGGAGACAGCTGGATTTCGAAACGAAGTGAAGTTGAATTAGAGTTTGAGTTCATAACTTTTTCTATAGGCAATAGATGACGTAGATTGCTTCATTTGAAGTTATCATATTTTTCCGGACCCATTTGATATTTTTTAAATTATTTCTACGCCCTTCTCCGCATGAAATAATGAAAGTTATGAAGAAATTATGAGCTATATAGGCATGAAATAATGAAAACATTTCATTGAAGCATAGAATGTGCATTGTTGAATGTATTTGACAAGATATTTCGATGTGTATTTGATCAAATTTGAAAAATTTGGTAAGGTGCAAATGTTCTGGGAAATGTTTGCCGAGTGCTACACTCGGCAAACAGGTCCTGAGCACTTGCGAGCACTCGGCAAAGAGGCCACGAGGGCCACGACGCTCATTGGCCGACATGGCATGTTTGCCGAGTGCTGGATCTGTTTGCCGAGTGTCAGATCCAAGACACTCGGCAAACAGGGGTGCGCCGGGGGACTTAACCGCCCACGCGCGGCCCAACCCTACACAACCCCGCCCGCCCGCACACACGCAGCCGCCGCCGCCGCACCACGCCCCGCTCGCGGCTCGCCGCGCCGCCTGCGCCCCACCGCCACGACGCCGAGCCTCTGCGCCGCCCAAGGGAGCGGGAGGCGACGAGGGCGGCGCGGCGGCCCGCCCGGGGCAGCGTCGGGAGGCGACCGGCGGCCAGCCCGGGGGCGGGGGCGGGAGGCGACCGGTGGCGTCGGGG
This sequence comes from Echinochloa crus-galli, assembly GCA_900205405.1. NCBI lineage: Eukaryota > Viridiplantae > Streptophyta > Magnoliopsida > Poales > Poaceae > Echinochloa > Echinochloa crus-galli. The sequence continues at coordinate 246,955 of OAMR01000185.1, forward strand.
ACAGAGCGGCCTCGGGGGCGGGCGACCGCCGCGTCGGGGGCGCGGCGGCGTGGGGACGGCGGCGAGCGGGGTTGGGGGCGCCGGCGGCAGGGGAGACTAGCGGTGCCGGCGGCCAGGGCGACCGAGGGCGGCGGTCGGGCCGCCCCAACCGCCGGCGCCGCTCCAGCCCGACGCCGCCGCGGCCGCGGGCGCCTCTCCGCCCGTCCTGCCCCGGCCTCCGTCGACGCCTCTCCGGCCGATGAGCGATGCCGACGCCGCCCCGTTCATCTTCTATTGGTGAGTGCGCTGCTCCTCTTCCTTGATCTGTCTCCAATGCAAATCGATGATTGTTTCCATATAGACATTTTCAATTTCTTGAATCCAACATAAATAAATGCAAATTGTTATAGGAATGGACGATTTATAGTTGTGAATGTGTACGTGGTATGTGATTGTGAATGCGGATTGTGAACATGAGACCAACAATATTTATTATTTGAATTATTCCAAATATTGAACAATGTGGATGTATATGTCGGCCTTCGTGCCATGGTTATCTTTGTATATGTCGTTGTCGGCCTTCGTGCCGTGTTTTTTTGCAGGACGTGTGGTTTCAGAAACCTCCCCGTGTAGGAGAGGTGCTGCCGAATTTTTTATTTGACAAAAATTTGTTTTTATTTCAGTGAGGCTGTTGCACCGTCTTCGACTTGGACCCCGACGCCGCACGTCGTTCCCCGCCGTCTGCACCGACACGAGCGTCACCGACTCGCCCGACGTCGAGCCCGTAGGTGAGCACATGCAAAACCATACCCCCTCAGCATTTAATTCATAGATCCATGTTTAAGTTGTGCACCTTATTCGTCGCTCAGTTTTTAAGTTGTGTACCTTCTTCGTCTCTTGTATTTATCTTTACCGTGTGGCTTCTTTGCCATGTTCTTGCGTTTCCTACGGTAAATAAGATGACATGACATCTTATTTACAATAAGATGATATGACATCTTATTTACTGTAGGATACGCAAAGACATGACAAAGAATTCATACCGTACAGTTAAATACAGCAGGCCAAGATTGTGCACAACTGTGTCACGTAACCTTTTTTGTTTTTTCGGGAGAAACGCCTTGCGCTGCTGCCCGGCGTCGACGGGCATCGGAGTCACCCACACTGTGCACGAGGCATTGGTCCTCGATGACTTCACCATGGAAGAGCTCTGATTCTACGAGAAAGGGGACTACTACAACCAAGACATCAAGCTCCATGAGGACGAGAGCTACTTCTGAAAGTAGCTCTCGTCCTCATGGAGCTTGAGGCCTTGGTTGTAGTAGTCCCCTTCCTCGTAGAATCGGAGCTCTTCCATGGTGAAGTCGTCGAGGACCAATGCCTCGTGCACCGTGTGGACGACTCCGATGCCGGTCGACACCGAGCAGCAGCGCAGGGCGTTTCTGCTGCCATGGCCTAAATTTTTGCCGAGTGCCAGGACAGACACTCGGCAAACAAGTGTCGGCCCCAACCACCTTTGCCGAGTGCGGCACTCGGCAAAACTTGGAGTCTTTGCCGAGTGTGGCACTCGGCAAAGGCTCCGTTAGCACTAACAGCCGGCCGCGGACGGCGCCGCGCCGCCCGCGGCCGTCTGTTAGTGCTTTATTTTGCCGAGTGCTCGCTTTTGCACTCGGCAAAGCCTTTGCCGAGTGCCCGACAGAAGACACTCGGCAAAGGGCCTGTTCGCCGACACGAGCTATGTCGTAACCCCTTTGTCGAGTGTATTTCTGGGTTTGCCGAGTGGCACTCGGCAAACTCCGGGTTTCCCGTAGTGTGCGCTGCCTGATTACGTTATCGTAATCCCAAAAGGTACGAGCTAGGGAATTTTAGGATCCAAAGAGTTCTCGCTGGGGCACTGCACGTACTAAAGTTCTTGGAGATAGGATGACCTAATGATTCTCACGTAGGCAAAAAACGTGAGCCAATGGGCCAGCATAAGTCGGTGCAAAGCCAACTGTAAATAAATCGTATGATCCTCCTTAAACAAGCAAATGACTGATGGAGTGATGACCGTACACTACTTCAAGTTTGGTTTCCTAATAGCACATATTTTTTTGTATATTAGGTAGCCAACAATCCATCAGATGTATATGGTTATGCTATAGCAGTTCAACTAAACGAGACATGTTTACAAAAGTATGCACGTGCTCATCAACCAATACAAGATGCAAGTACTTCTCTCCATAGTGCTTCAAATAGATTCAAGAGCAATCACTTTCTTTGATCGCAATCGCCTATGCATATATTGTTGCTACTTTCATTCGTATAATCATGAAATTGTAGGTGGGTTGAGCTCCATGAGATCGAAATGGAAAACATCTTTAGTACATGGGTTAATGAGTGCCCGATTTTTTTTGGAAAGGTAATATTTGAGAGCACTATGGAGAGATCTACTTGCATTGTGTGTTGTATTATTGGATGATGAATAGATAGGTTCGTGTATCTTTTGTAAATTTCAAGAAAAAATGTCTCATTCAGTTGAACCGCTATAGCATGACCATATACTCCCTCCATATTGGTATTAGATGACGTTTACGACAACTACACGGTCTCCAAAACGTAACTTTGACTTCTTATTTTTACAAAAATATTTATTAAAAATAATATATGTTTACTTTTATAAAAATATTTTCTAAGACAAATCTATTCATATGGCTTTCATATTTCCAAACTCAACGACTTAAAAGTTATTTATGATTTATATTCCCAATGTTTGACTAAAATCTTGTGCACAACGTCATCTAATACCAATATGGAGGGAGTACATCTGATGGATTGTTGGCTACCTAATATCTCTATTAGGGAACCGAATTTGAAGTAGTTGTGTACGACCGTCACTCCATCAGACTCGTTCATTTGCTTGTTGAAGGAGGATCATACAATTTCTTTAGAATGGGCTTTGCACTAACTTATGTTTCAGGATGGGAATGGGCCGGCCTGGCCCGGCCCTTGCCTTGGACCCGGCCCCCATGGCCTCAAGGTCAATTTTAGAGGGCCATGGGCCGACCCAATTTAGTCTTTAGCTCGGCCTCGATGGCCCAATGGGTAATATGGGTCGGCCTTGTTCACCCTTTAGGCTATGCTTAAGCAAACAATCGGATAAGTTTTGGCCATGTTTCTACTTGGCAATTGCTAATTCATAAAAAGAAAAAATAATTGTGTTGTTATAATACTACCGGTAGTTACGTACAAACAAGGAAAAAATATTGTACATGTGCTGCTAGGCATCAACATGAAAAAAAATATTCAACTAACATCTTGTATGCACCCATAAATAGAGATGCAAAGTTAATTTTTATGTGCGAAACTACATATAGATGTAAATTACGTGGGACTTTTGGGTCGGCCCTATCATACCCATTGGGTCGGTAGGGTCCGGCTCTATGACCCCATTTTCTATTTAAGGTCGACCCGTACGACCCATTGGCCTTGTTTTTATGGGCCGGGCCAACTACCCAATGGGTCGACCTGGCCCATTCCCATACTGACTTATGTTGACCCATTGGCTCACATTTTCTGCCTATTTGAGGATTATTAGGTCATCCTGTGTCTTAGACTTTAGTCCGTGCCCCAGTGTGAATTCTTTGGATCCCACAATGCCCTCTTACCTATAGGAATTTTGACAATATAATCAAGTAGCACGTGAATACATTCATAGGTATATTTGAACTATTTAATTTCTTATTCAGGTACATCGACTAAAATCTTATCCGAAATGACTATCTAAAATCAAAGACTTAAAAGTTATTCGTGATTTATATTCCCAATATTTGACTAAAATCTTGTCCTAAACGACCTCCTTTACCAAACCAGAGGGAGTGCGTATGTGTTCAGATGTCTACTATTTGTCGATGCATGCTATATGTAATGGTGGATGTGTCTTGCAGTATACCTTTTATTTTATGGGTTCTGAAGCATTTGGTTATTAAAAATCATATTTGGTTGCATATACCTTTTACTTGTGTTGGTCAAAGCTATTCTAGCATGGTAGCTAGCTACAATCACGCATTTGGTGAGTTATTATGTCCCCAATTAAATTTATAAATGTTTTATATGGAACCATTATCTCTATTTGTGTTGAGCTAATCTTTGAGTTATGATAAAAAAATTTGCAAAATTAGTAAAGAGAAGTAAAAAAACCGTTTTCAAATATGTTGCCAATTGGTTAATATTGCTTTCTGCTTTGAATAGTCGTTTCAGGAAAAAAAATACAACTTTGACAACCATATGTTTTAGGTGACAGGTGAAGAGGGCTATCCAAAAAAAGCTGCTCATGAAACAATTTTGGTATCAATGCTTCCCTTTGCCTTTTCTTGTTCTTAATATCAATAATGCGTGCATTTGCCTTTTCTTGTTATTAAGTTATTAATTTCACATTTCCTCTATTATTTGTAATTGGTTTATGCCTTTTGGGAGCTGTGCTCCTTTTCCTTTTGTTTTCTTAAATTAACAGGAGATATCCGTTGCGATGCTGATTCTAAATTTTTACACGGTTATCCTAAGTTCTTAGCATATGGGATTGATCAATGGTCTTCGTCTTGGAGAGCCGACACATTGCCCACATGATGTTTCTGTTGCGATGAGGGTGGCAATGTGCAACACACAAATAAGATCACCGGTAGAGATCCAGTACAATTTCTATTGTTTTTTTTCAAACTGAGGCTCCCATCTCATGAGATATCATTATGAAGGATGGGATTGGGATTTTGATCATTTTCTTTGTTATTGAACCCTTTATTTTTCTTAGGTGTGTATTGTTGGTCTCTACCTGATCGAGATAGGGTGTTCGCATGTAAAATTAGAAACAAAAAGAGGTGTGAAGTCATTAGTGCTGGCTGGACCATTATCGCCCTCTTTATGATACTAATATAATAGTCATATAGCATGTTTTACCCTTCACAAATACGAGGGATGGACAATGTTATCAAATCATGAATTTGTGTATGCTATAAAGTCGTGTTTTTATGTACACATTGGTTGTGTGCAAAATGAAATGTGATTGGGACGTGGTGGCCTATGTGTTAATTTGTTCCATATATGTGGATGTTGTATTTTTCTTATTATTATGGGTGCATGCCAAAACGGAAGGGCATCAGTGACCATGTCATTCTGCATGTGTGTGTTAGAAATTTCTTTATGGTGCTCACAAAAGTGCAACTGGATCAACAATCACGTTCTTTTATCCATGGGTTCTTTGCGTCTGCATGCAAAAAAAAATATAAAAATGATGACTGTCGCTTCATCCTCTTGATCTTGTTTTTCATACCTTTTTTTGTCTCAGTTTGGTAGTTAATGAATTTATTTTTAAAAACACACTTACGTGCTTGGACAGATTCACGGTACTAGCTCGTCATGTTGGTTGTTTGGTAGCGATTCGCATTCATCAACCCCTATTAGACTCTCTAGTGATCGAGCCTATTGGATATGACTCATCGTCCTTTGGTTCAACATTCTTTTTTTCATTCTTTGTATCATTCTTATGGTTTTGATTTTTTTTATTTATAGGGTGTGTTCATTTTCACCAAACTTCTCAAAATTGTCTCTCCAAACTTCACTATTCACATATCACTTCAAATCTCCCTTCCCATGCATGGAGCATTAAATGTAGGTAAATAAAAAACTAATTACATGGTTTTGATGTACACGACGATACGAATCTTTTGAGCCTAGTTAGGTTATGGTAGGACAACGATTATCACAAACAAACGAAAAGTGCTACCGTGTGCCACCGTGTCCGATGTGACATTTTCGTCAAATTTTATCATCTTTTTTGGAACTAAACACAGCCATAGTGACCATTTACATCAAATAGTGGTTATGAGCCTGATTATTGTTTATATAAATATTTCTTTGCTATATTTTTTAATAAGACACGTGCAACATGCACGTGCATACTACTAATAGATATTATAAATCAAAGCATGATCTTTTTGTAAGGAAAACGTGACTGGGCGAAAATCCGGTTATTTGACTCGCTGGCCGGCAGTGCTTGAACCACCAACCATTTGCACCCTTCTCTCCTGTTCATACTCCATTATCGCGGCGACGCGCGCGCACCGCCGAACGCGCTGCACTTTCCGGAACGCCAACCATTCCATTTCCGCCTGCACTTTTAGAAGTCCGGGAGACAATCAGAAAGCCTGCCTTCATGGCCGCCGCCGTCGCCGCCACGACGATGGGACGATGCCCTCGCCCCGCCGCCGGCGCGCTGTCGCAGCCCGCTCGCTCTGGCCGTCGGCGACGCCGTGCTGTGCCTGTGCCTCGCAGACTTGTGGCTTGCCGCCGCGGCGGTGGCCGCCAGGGACATCGGGCGGGTGGCCTGCGGCGAGGAGTGCTCCCGCCTGGTCTCCGCGGCTGCCAGCGTCGCGTCTGTCTCCGGGAAGCTCACACTCGGGGTCTTGGTCGTCACCTTCCTGCTCTTCTACAGCCGCATGGTGGACCCCGACTCAAAGGTCCAGGTATGATTTGATGCGCCGCTTGGCTCCAATATGTCACTTTTTGCTCATCGATCGCGCGCACCATCACTTCATTCCTCACACTCATCTGCGTGTATATATATAATGTTCTGATCAAATTATTGGCGCGTTTTGTCTGTGCACCACACGTACACCAGGGAGCTGCTGTCAGAAGAAAATTCCAAGCAGCACTTCGTGAAGTCATGCCTGCTGCCATGGTGTTGATGATGGCCACCGGGTTCTTCTCCTTCCTCATGATTGCTGTCGTTGGGGGCCTGCTCATGGACCACTCGGCGGTCAAGGGGTCCGCCATGGATAAGATTGGCTCTGTGCTACGTGTGGTGGGGATCCTGGGCATGGACGTTCTATCTTGTTTCGTCATCATCCCCATCGTCGCAGAGAGGCTGTGGAGGATCACACGACCTGGCTGGCGATGCAGCGCTGCAACTTAATTTGGTACCCATTGTTTATTAGTCTGATTCACCTGCCTTATGTGTATTATATGTACATGATGTACAAGGATATCTTTTGTGTGTGAAGTGTTTCGAGTAAAAAAAAATGTGTGTATCCGTGGTGTGGCTTAGCAGCAACAACTGTCCAAGAATGCATTTTCCAGCTGTGGTCGTTTAACACACGAACAAATCACGTGTACTAGAACATCTATCTTTTGGTGTTTGAAGCGTTTCGAACCCTGAAAAGAAAAGCGTGTATCCGTAGTGTGTTAATTAGCATTAGCACTGTGCAAACATGCAATTTCCTTTGGTTTCAAAATCACACTGATAGATATGATCGAACCTGTTTGTATAGTTAACAAGAAGAAATGGTGCGTATGTATTAATTGGAAGTAGTGTCCAAATTATATATATATGGAGATGCTTATCTCACTAAGAGTAGGTACAACTACGACAAATATCCAAGACACGTCAGCTATTTCTTATGTGGCTCGTGAGAGCGAAATCGGCACTAGCTCGGACGTGGACCGCAACTCATTCTCCAAGAAGCGTCTGGGTCCAGGTATTAATTATCTCCACTTTCCCTTCTCCTTGGTCCCTCGTTTTTGCCTACTCCCTCCAGTTTGCTGAAACAAGTCGTTTAGGACATGATTACGCTTACCAAGAAGTGATTAATTAGGAGTTAGTTTTTCATATTGACCCTTATTAAATAGGCAGCGTATCCAACCCTAGCATGAATACGAATGCTGGTTGATTGGTTAGTGCGGGATATTCCCAAGGCGCTAGATCTTAGGTTCGGTCTTAACCTGTTGCCGCGCTCTGGACGCGTTTTTCATTTTTCTTTTTGCATGGCGCGCCTGCTGACCGTGTTTTTCTCTTTTGCAATTGATGCGCGCGCCTCCTGGCCCGCCATTTTTTTCGGCTCGGCATCAGACCTTTGGGTTGCCAACTAGCTTTTTCTATTTAAACCAACGTGCAACTCATAGAAACAAAGACACACTCACACATGGCCAGTTCATTTGATCTCAACGAGTTTCCGTTGGACCATGAAGAGTTCCAGCAGCACCGTTGACGTCGACGAGCGTGCACTGGAGGAAGGCGACGGGCTCGATTTGAACCAGCCACCGTTGGAGCATGGCAACGGTATTGCTTCTTTCATTTGTATAGTTTCCATCCTTTCTTCCTCTGTAGTTTCTTTTGCCTTTGATTTGATTATATTTCCTTTCTCATATCATCCTTTCTTTCTTTTGATAGGATTTCAATTGAACACGCCTGTACCGGAGGACGACGGCAACGGTATTGGCAACGGCGGCATCCATCCTAGCAGCAATCTCATTGTCGCGGTTCTCATAGAGCTTCTTGAGCACATGTGCATCAAACTTGAAATCGTTGCCATCATCACCACATTGTCCAGATCGGGGATGAAAACTTAATAATCGAATTCGTCGAAGCCGGCATGGCGAATACCATGTATTCCATGTGCACGAGACCGCAGCGGGTACATGGCCACAAACGCGAGTGTGCACCACGCTTGGCGGTCTTCATGAACGAGATGACAGCGAGCACAAACAAAAGCTCCTGGCGGCAATGAATCCGGCACGAAGGAGTCTGGCACAAGGAGAATCGGCGCCGCGGACTCCGGTGAGTCGGAGAACACGGCGACCGGTGACTCGAAGTCCGGCGCCATGTTGGAGGCCACGGCGAGCGGAGAGACGAAGTCTAGCGAGGCCACGACGAGCGTAGGATTAGAGTCCGGCGACGCCACAGCGAGCAGAGAGTCGCAGCCCACGGCGAGCGGAGAATCGCAGTCCGTCGAGGCCACCACGAGCGGAGAGTCGCAGTCCATGGCGAGTGGAGAACAGGAGTACGTGTGGCGAGGCCTGCGGCTTGCCGCTTGCAGCGTGCGAGGGAAGCGAGTCATGGGGCATGCAGCGCGCGGCATGAAAACATGCAGCGTTCTGTATCTATACTATAAAGATCTAAGGAAATTGAAATACTTTTTACCAAAAAAACTCCCCCACCCCTCGCATCGGGCCCAGCTGACAGCGCCACCCGAAAATAAAAAGGTAGAACGCAGAAATTTACGTGGAAGGAGGATGTTTCTGCCACCAAATGAAATGTTGTTGTTACCGCGGTGTCCCGCTTACCCGGACGCGTACCCACCCCCGACCCGCTACCGCCAATCATGGACCCTCTCTCCCCCTTTCCTTCTCGGTAGCGCCTATTCGCATGAGCCGACGCCTCCCTCTCAGCTCGCACACCCGCCCCTCCCATCTCTTCGCTCGAGCCGCCGCCGCACCTCCCTCTCCGCTCGCCCGCGATGTCGCAGCCCGTCACCCCGCGTCTTCCTACAATTTAATTGTGATGAATTTTAGGGTGTTACAGACAAGTTGTGACAAATTACCAATAGGATAATTAACAATTGCCAACAATTTTTGGCTAGATGAAGCAAAATGCATATATTTCCATATTGGCAAACAAATATTTATGATGAACAAGGTAGTTATAGAAATAGCATTTTAGCACGAACAACTCCAAACTCGTGAAAAAAAAAACAATCAAGAGAGGGCTGGTAAGTTATTCTAACTGCACGTTCCTGAATCAGGACTGCAGAGAATATGGAACTATTTCTAAATATAAAATTCTCAATTACTCTAGTATAAATCAGTAATTAACACATTGAGCTGATGTGATATCATGGAGCGAAGACGATGTATATATGTGCAGAGTACGCAAGTGCCAAACCATGCTTGCATCTACATTATGCATCAATGGACTATTTACCCCAATCCAAATTCCTGTTTGTCCTTCTCTGTATACAAATCAAAGAACAGTAGAACACAAAAAAAACTAAATGTAGAGTCACTCTCTGAATTTTTCTAGGATTTATTAAGGCTTAAATAAATTTTCTAGGAATTAATTAGAATTTCTAGCCTTTTTATCAATTTCATTATCACATTAAATAATTATTTTAGTCAAAATAAGTTTTTGTTGCATTCATGCTGTTGCATATATTTTTAGTTGCTAGTAAATCAAGTTAGAATTAAAATTCTGTTTAAATTCGAATTTGATTTGCTTTTGTTTGAGTTTTAGAAAAGTTTAAAACAGCCGAGTTCAGTTTCGCCCCTTGAACTCTTGGCCCAGTCCAAGATTGCCCCCTCTACTTTTTCATTTCTCCCGAGTCGGCCTGCTTTTTCTCCCCGGCCCAAATCATTTCCCCGGCCTGCTATTCTCCGATTTCGGCCCAGCTACGACCCGTCCTTCTTCCCCCGCCGCTCTCTCTCTCTCTCCCTGACGCCAACAGGTGGGCCTCACCTGTCAGGCCCTTCTTCTTCCTCACCGTGACCGAGCCGGACTTCGCTGCCGAGTTCGATTCCGCCGCGCTGTCGTGTCCACCTCCTTCACGCACGCCAAGGCGAGGACCCAAGCCCCTTCCTCGGCCTATTTAAACCCCCGCAGCCTTGATTTCCCCTCCAACCGAGCCGCAACTTGAGCCACCATCGTCGCCGCCGCCAAGCTCTGCCGCCGCGCCGTCGACCCGCCGTAGCACCGCCGCTCAGAGCTTCTTGTTTGCGCCAGAGGCTTCGCGTGAACGTGTGGAGGCCGCCCGAGCAATTTCCCCTTCGATTCGGCCGTCGCCCGCGCTCGCCGTCGTCCTCCACCGCCGCCGGCCGCCGTTCTTCGTCGCTGGCCGCCGTCCCTGCATCTCCCTCGACGAGAGCTAGCCAGGTGAGCTCGTCGTCCTCTCCTCTTGCTTCCTGTCCAGGTCCCGTCGCTAGTCGTGCTTCGTAGCGCGTTTTCAAAGTTCTCCGGCGAAGGTCCGCCGCGGAAACCGGCGGCGCCGCCGTCCCGACCGCCGCCGGCGTTACCCCCCTCGCCCGATTCGCCCATGACCGTCCGATTTAGATCCCACGGTCCACAATAGATCTAACCCGAGTCAATCATGCCGAATAACGGTCAGCGTGGCAACTTTGCAAAAGAGCCCTTGAAGATTTTGGAAATCAACCCGCGGTCCAGTTTAGTTCAAAAATAATTACGTTTAGGTCCATGTTTTCTTTTGTTTTAGCCCCTACAAGTTTTAAAATTGTGCCCGCAGTCCAGCCCCTGTTATTTTATGGTTTAGCCCCTGTAGTTTTATAAAAATTATATTTTAGCCCTCGGATTTTCACAGTTAAGCCCCTGGAACTTTTAAAACTTTGCCAACAAGTCCCTGAACCTTAGAAAATCTATATCTTCATCGTTTTAACTCCGTTTTAATCCGTTCTTGTTGCGTTAGCTTCATATCAACTTAAACCACGTGTTAGTACTGTTATTTACTATGACAAATATTTCTGAATTTTATTTAACATTAATTTAATTAAAGGTTATTTAAATGTGTCTTTCTAAATTAAAATATAATTAAGGTTTCAACTCGGTTTTCATGTCAACTATGAATTTGATTAATATTATTCAGTGAGTTTTATAAATAAAAGTTGATAGGTTACAAATATTTTGGTTTCATAAATAATATTAATATGACTAATGCTTTGATAACTAGTTTTTATAATTTAAATCCAAATTAGAGCTATACTTCGAGTTTTTATAAATGAAAGTTAACTTGATTAATAATTTCATAATCTTTCTAACTAAAATTTAATTAGGCTCTATCTCGATTCTTCATAAACTTATGTTAAATTGATTAATGTTTATGATCACTAGTTTTCTAAATTATTATGACCACTAGTTTTCTAATTTAAAAGCTAATTAAGGTTAAACTTTGGTTTTATAAAATAAATATTAATCTGATTAATATAAATAAAAATATGTTTTAATGATAATATGACTAGTTCAACTCGAAATATAAAGTTATTCGATAGTTGCTCTCACATGGTTTATTTCATGTTAATATTTAAATTGGTATAAATTATACATAAACAATTATAAATAAAATATGATTAGGTTATACTGGGTTTTATAAATAAAATATGATTAGGTTATACTGGGTTTTATAAATCTAAATATAATTTAACGAGCTGAATTAATATTTAATTATCGATTTATCTAATTAAAATTAATCAAGCAGTTAGTTGAGAGTATAAATTCTCGGTGGTTGTATCTTTTCAACCGTTGCTCCGTTTTCAGCGATTCTTACGCTCACGTGACCGTAGCATCGAGCCCTATCCATTAGTATGTTCTTTTAAAGCTTTTCTTTTGGTTGGTGTATTTTTCTTAGTTGTATATTGTTTGTTTGCTTGTTTAGCTTCTTCTTGTGCTTGATGATTGCTACGAGTAGATAACCATTCTAGAGTAAAAAAACAGACTCACGAGCTTAAGAATTACACATAAATGAAGAAGGCAAGTGTATTATGTCATGCAAATGTCCTAATAATTATTAATTTCACCACACATGCATGTTTCTTAATTTGATGGGTTCCTATTTAAGGATTTGCCTAGCTACTATATTTTTCTGTCCCTGAAACTGGGTTACTTAATTAATTTTGATGGTAGATGATGCTTAGCTTGCTCAACTGGTATTGGTTAAATGAACCCCTACTCTATGTTCCATATACTCTTTTTACAGAAACGGTATCCTAGTTTTGCTTTTCATTTATCCCTAGTTGCTTCATATAGACTGTTGAGCAAGACCATTCCCCTATGGTGAACAATTGGCCTGTTTGGGCTTTGGGTGTTAACATACTAGTAATATACCAGAGTAACATTACTTTGACAATGAAACTTATTTGCAGCAGCTGCTTAGCCTGCCTCATCTGTTGTTTCCTTACATGATAATCATACTTGAACATGATCTAAATCGTGGTTATATGAATATGTTGGGAATATGACATTCATTAATTTGTGGGTGGTATATACTTTCATTTGCTAGTAAATAGTTGCTTAATAAAACTTGACCAACTAAAAGTGCTTACTGCAGTATGGTCAGTCAACCTTTTTGCCTCAGCCTTGTATGTCATATTACATTTGCTGAGTACGTTATGTGCTCATACTTGTTGCCTTTCTTTCTTTCTTTTATTGCATCTACTACAAGTGGAATGCTGCTCAGATTGGGAGAATTTAGAGGATTACACTACTGATTTTGAGGAGTTCTAGGCGAGTCTCCCCCAGTCAATGCCTGTGGAGTTGGAGTCACTTTTGGCTTCGTTAGTTAAAAGTTTATTTAAGTCTTCCGCTATGACCTTTGTGTCAACTCTGAGTTTGTAATAAGTACCCTTTAATACTCTTTCGTTATGCATGGTTATGGATATTCACTTGTTACGTCTACCATATGTGTGTAAACTGATCCTGGCGCACATATGAGATGCATCTGGTTTTGCCTTCAAAACCGGGTGTGACATTGTCCCTACATTTTCGATTGTCAAATTTGCCCACCTTGTTGATACTTCACTCATAAGGGTAAATTTGTAAAGATGAAAGCATTACTGGTGCATGTCCAATTTCTTGTTTTTGACTAACATTGCGGTATGCTAATTGATTTTAGGAGGAGAGTCCACTATTGGGAACTGCCAGATCATTCAGACTAGGGTGAACTGATCCAAATCCGATAAAGCATGGGCAGATAAGGTAGAGATCCAGGGTTTCTCTTGTGGTTATCAAGTTTACTGGTGAGTACATCAACTTTTTGCATCTTTTATTTTAACAAGAGCCTTGTCTCCTTGTATGTCTACCATTTACTGTAGACTGTACTAGAAACAGTAGTACATATGAAAACTAGCAGTCACAAATTTTCTACTGGGAGAAAATGTGCATTGCTATGTGTCAATCAGTTTTAATTGGGGAAACAAAATCCTTACTAGGGGAAGATGGAATGGAAGCATTATGGAATGCAACTAGCAGTTTTAAATAATTATTTGTTGACATACATATTAGCTTTTCAATTATTGGAATATATGTTTAACTTTGACTTTTCTTTTCCCCCCTTGAGCTACCAATAGCTTCATTATTAACCAAACACGCATCTCATTGTAGGTAGTCTACTATTTGCATTCTTTAAATTTTGGAATCAGTTCATTCAATTGGATTATAATGTATTTTATGCACATAGAAACATGTACAACTTGGTCACATAGAACACACGAGTTTTTTAAAAGACCATGTGTTTTTAAGGTAATTACCGTTCTCCTCCCTCCTGGTAGGTACTTGGGTTATTGAAGGAATGTTGATGTTATTCTGATGAATCATAAGAAAGAGCCCATGTTTGTCATATGACCTAGGGAAAGAAGGTCTGGAACTTCACCCAGGACTTCAAGGACACAGAGACAAGGATCTGGACACTGCACATAGTGCCAATGATGCGCGTAGATTGGAGTAGCCAGCAAGGCCTGTATGAGGAGTTTCACTGCTGTCAGGTAGCCTGCACATCACATATACCAAACATGCATTTCTGAATCCAATATTTGACAGAGTAAAATTACTGATGTCAACTTATTCTAATGTGATATAATAGCTCATCCCATTGTTCTACACTTCTACTGTCAGGTAGCCTGCACACCGCATGTCATTTGTTTGCATTATAGTACTGTATGATTGATGACTTTGCTGAATAGAGAATCTGCTTGCTCTTAGAGGGATTACATGTTTAAACACTGGTCTAGAAACTCATGCTGTATTCCATGACAATTAGATGCAACCTAGACATGGTCATAGGCAGGAATCTGCTTTTAATATGTGAATTTTCTCTGGAGAACGGTGCTTGCAAAGGGTTAAGTTTAATAGGTACACTCTGATTGCCTCCTTGTCATGCTATTTTGAGATTCTCAAAAACTGCAGATGTCCACATGAGGGATTTTTGTTTCCAATATCTATCTACTGTTATTACGAGGTGATCCACATGAGGGATTTTTGTTTAGGTTGGGTTTAATTTAGCAGTTAGATTGAGATATTGGTCCCAATGTCCCCAATGCTTGCACACTTCAACATTGAAGAACTTTTCAGTTAACATCAATGTTGCCATGTATTAATGGCTTATTGAAACCTGCAATTAAATTGGTTAGTTTAGCTGCAACTGCAGCTTAATGTAATGCAGTAATCAATGGGTTATTTCTAGACTTGCTGCATCTAAGCATGAGTTCTTGCTTATAATAGGAGGTGCATCTGGTTTCTTATGTATGAGCTTACATCCAATCTTGTAGGCTTAATTTTTTAGCACTGTTGCTAGAAAAATTGGCTTTTGCTTGGGCTTGTTAGCTTTCTTAAATTAATCCTTCAATTGAAGATCCATGTATATCACTCTTCAATTTTGGTAGAACTTTTTAACAGCAAATTTCACCTACAAAGAGTATGATTTTCATACTGATAATTTGCTGTGTTTTTCTTGTGCAGCTCTTTGTAAAAGGAAAAGTAAAGATCTACTGACATCCATTGAAGAGGTGGCGGACAATACCAAGATGGAATTTTTGGGTTACCATACAAGGACAACAACCTAAACCTATAATCTTCTTATTTCTAGATTCTAGAATAAGTGGTGTTATTGGACATAATTCATATACACTGTTTATTTCAGTGTATGTTCTGGAAATGCATATTCTTGTGCTTTAAGCTTGTTTTTTTTCACATATGGTTAGAAGGTAAAAACGAATCAGGATGTAGTTTTTTCTATATTGAAGTAAGCAGATTTCTATGTCAAATTAAGCTTTGGCAGTTGCTGACAACATAAATGATGAAAATTCTGGAGGAATCTTTTGAGATTACTTTTCTTCCTTTGCAATGTCATAATCTGCAGATGATCCATTCTTGTTGTTAAATCTAAGGCTTTGCTTGGTTTTGTAGGATGGCACACATGAATTTCAAGGACACAGATTCCTTGGCTGAAGCATATGAACTGATACTGCTCGGCTTTCTGAACCACAAGTTTTGTATGGTCTCTGAGATTGAGAGGTAAGCCACCTTATGTGCTATGATTCATATAGTTTCTTGCTTGTTTTTCAAAGCTATTATGCAATCAGTTCATGACAATTGAAGGGATGTTCAAGTTTCTTTCAAGCAATTATTATTATTTGGACTTTTAAGTAAATACTATTATCATCATAATATTCTTTATTCTTAATAAACTAATTTCCCTACACAAATATGGTACATCCAGCTTGAGCTTGTCCTGATGGTCGATAAACTGATTGATACTGCTCGGCTTTCTGAACCACAAGTTTTGTATGGTCTCTGAGATTGAGAGGTAAGCCACCTTATGTGCTATGATTCATATAGTTTCTTGCTTGTTTTTCAAAGCTATTATGCAATCAGTTCATGACAATTGAAGGGATGTTCAAGTTTCTTTCTTATATATACTTTTATGTACTAATTATTTTTTGGAATTTTTAAGTAAATACTATTATCATAATATTCTTGATTTTTAATAAACTAATTTCCCTACACAAATATGGTACTTCCAGCTTGAGCTTGTCCTAATGGTCGATAAACTCTAGGAGCTTGGAGCAGGTTCAGAGGTAGTTGCTATTTTACTTACCTATCCTTATCAGTTAAATTCCTGCCTCCTACTTATTCAAATTAACTTCATATGTATAATCTGCTCTCTTACCAACAAGGCTTTTATAAATTTGATTAAGGTCAACCCATTTCCTTGCTCAGCTAGAGGCTAGGCAATCCTTGCTACCAAGAGAACCAAGCACACTCTTAGCTTGTAGTCTTCAGAATATATTTCTATATCATCTGTTATTATTAGAACCCTCAAAATTACCTTAGAATATGTAAATAGTATGATGATAAAATATGTATATAAGTGATACAATGAGGTTTTCTACACATTTATCCTCTTAGCATTGCAGTCTGAATTCTTCTCTTTTTTTGAACATTTATAAGCTCGCATAGCTATCATTTGTGTACTGCAGGGAGGATGTGGGGAAATTCTTTTCATTTATCTGACTTAGGGTACCAAACATGATCAGGTAAAATTGTAACAATCCCCTGTTCATTTATCTGTCTACTGCTCCACTCATGCTGTCCACCCAACTGATCACCTTCCATATGCAGCATAACAGAGAAAGCAGGCAACACCAATCAACTCAACAAGCATAGGGCACGCTCCAAACAATTATATGGATTATGACCAGATAAGGAATAGGAGCTGTACCTGGCAATGGAGGTGAGGTTGTTCCTATATACTGGCATGGTGGAGGCGGCCCGGGCAGATGAATTACTGAATCTGAGATGGGCTGATACTATAAATCTGAATTATCTCTCAGGTTGCTTGGGAGGACCAGCTGCACGAAGAGATTGAGCTAATCCGCTCAAGGGTCTACTGGAATTCCTTGCTTCCCCTAGTTCAGAACAACAAAAGAGGACAGAATCATATACGGAGTACATGGTAATCATCAGAATAACATCAACATTCCTTCAATAACCCAAGTACCTACCAGGAGGGAGGAGAACGGTAATTACCTGTACAACACATGGTCACATAGAACACACGAGTTTTTTAAAAGACCATGTGTTGTACAGGTAATTACCGTTCTCCTCCCTCCTGGTAGGTACTTGGGTTATTGAAGGAATGTTGATGTTATTCTGATGATTACCATGTACTCCGTATATGATTCTGTCCTCTTTTGTTGTTCTGAACTAGGGGAAGCAAGGAATTCCAGTAGACCCTTGAGCGGATTAGCTCAATCTCTTCGTGCAGCTGGTCCTCCCAAGCAACCTGAGAGATAATTCAGATTTATAGTATCAGCCTATCTCAGATTCAGTAATTCATCTGCCCGGGCCACCTCCACCATGCCAGTATATAGGAACAACCTCACCTCGTCATAATCCATATAATTGTTTGGAGCGTGCCCTATGCTTGTTGAGTTGATTGGTGTTGCCTGCTTTCTCTGTTATGCTGCATATGGAAGGTGATCAGTTGGGTGGACAGCATGAGTGGAGCAGTAGACAGATAAATTATTACTAACGGCAATATTTCTTTCTCTATAGCTATCACCAGTGGCTATAACACTCTCACTTAGTGCAATATCTGTAGAACATTTTTTTTACCCAGTGTTTAGTTATAAATTCTGGATCCTGGCATGGACTACACTTTGCTGTGCGCATGCTCAAGAGCTAGATATATACACGCCATCTTGTGAAATATTGCTATTTCTGGGATTTTCTTTACTACAGTATTTTGTGATAAATTATTGGATCTAAGTGATACAATGAGGTTTTCTACACATTTATCCTCTTAGCATTGCAGTCTGAATTCTTCTCTTTTTTTGAACATTTATAAGCTCGCATAGCTATCATTTGTGTACTGCAGGGAGGATGTGGGGAAATTCTTTTCATTTATCTGACTTAGGGTACCAACATGATCAGGTAAAATTGTAACAAATCCCCTGTTCTATGATTTTAAGTAGTACCTGTGTTTCATCACTAACATTTGTGAGCACCTCATATCTTCTAGCCATTTTGTATGATGTCCTGTCTTTTGACTTGCTTCAATGCTCAAGTTAAATTTGCCTTTTAACCCATATATGAAATGTTGATGACCATATCAGATGGTTGATCATGGGATAGGAGTTGACAACCGGTTAAGATTGATGATCCTCAGTATAGAAATATGGCGAATCAAGTCTCAGTAGTTATAGAAGATTCATGGCTCCTTTTCATATTCTTAATTTCTTATACTACCTTGGTAGCAGCTTAGATTATTCTATTGTATTTTTTGAATTTAATATGGTGAATCAAGTCTGGAAACAATGTCACTGGTGAACAATGTCACTGATTCAGCTGACGTGGAGTCTCTGTTTCTTTCGGTCAGAGCCGATGCACTGATTTGTTTGGAATTGCTTAGAAGATTCGGAATGAACTAATTTGTTATATAATTCCATTGATACGTGAATATCCACCATCTATTATGAAATGCTCCTATTTTGATTTTCTTTTCTTTCGTTGGATCGTGATTCTTTTTTTTTAAATGTGTGCGTACAATAAACGTAAAGAGTGACCATTTTGGTTTCATTTTGACGTACATATCATGTAAAATTTAATGCTATGTTTTATTTCATTAACTTGATTTTGATCTAAATAATTGATGTTTAAATAAATTATTTAGAAACTAATTTCATCCCAATTCAACGTCTCAATTACGATGAAATGAGTAAAGCTTATGTTTTTCTAAACACGTGCGACACTTGTCAGAGGGAAATGAAGCGCTGGGATCGCATTAATTAGGGGCAACGGCGTCCAAACCCAGCGTCCACGTCACGAACAACTTGTTTTCGTGCAACTCCGGCCGCGTGCAGGACGGCTAGTTTTAGCAAACCGGAGAGAGTATGCCTCTCTCCTCTCTTGATTCTGGAACTCGAGCTCAATGGTCCGCCGGGGATAATGGCGCGCCGCCGCGCTGGTGAGCTCTGAGATGGACAGATCGAGCTGCATGCGGTCGCTCGAGCGGGACCGGCCTGATGCACGTAGTGGAGCTGTAGCCGTACGTGCTATCGCCACTTTCGCGTGATGAATTTTAGGGTGTTACATTCAATTTCTGGTATAGCTGTGTAAACGGAAAACAACTGCAATGAAGTTCACAGAAAATTTTCTTTTGGAGGGAACGTCACACTTTTTTCTCAGGCGCCGGTTACTTGTTCAAGTTCAATCTATGACTACGAGCTTTTGTATGAGTGCAGTTAGGAACGCCGTAATTACAGTTATTTTAAACAACTATGCTATTATGCAATCAGTTCATGACAATTGAAGGGATGTTCAAGTTTCTTTCTTATATATACTTTTATGTACTAATTATTATTTGGAATTTTTAAGTAAATACTATTATCATAATATTCTTGATTTTTAATAAACTAATTTCCCTACACAAATATGGTACATCCAGCTTGAGCTTGTCCTGATGGTCGATAAACTCTAGGAGCTTGGAGCAGGTTCAGAGGTAGTTGCTATTTTACTTACCTATCCTTATCAGTTAAATTCCTGCCTCCTACTTATTCAAATTAACTTCATATGTATAATCTGCTCTCTTACCAACAAGGCTTTTATAAATTTGATTAAGGTCAACCCATTTCCTTGCTCAGCTAGAGGCTAGGCAATCCTTGCTACCAAGAGAACCAAGCACACTCTTAGCTTGTAGTCTTCAGAATATATTTCTATATCATCTGTTATTATTAGAACCCTCAAAATTACCTTAGAATATGTAAATAGTATGATGATAAAATATGTATAATAAGTGATACAATGAGGTTTTCTACACATTTATCCTCTTAGCATTGCAGTCTGAATTCTTCTCTTGGGTTATTGAAGGAATGTTGATGTTATTCTGATGATTACCATGTACTCCGTATATGATTCTGTCCTCTTTTGTTGTTCTGAACTAGGGGAAGCAAGGAATTCCAGTAGACCCTTGAGCGGATTAGCTCAATCTCTTCGTGCAGCTGGTCCTCCCAAGCAACCTGAGAGATAATTCAGATTTATAGTATCAGCCCATCTCAGATTCAGTAATTCATCTGCCCGGGCCGCCTCCACCATGCCAGTATATAGGAACAACCTCACCTCCATTGCCAGGTACAGCTCCTATTCCTTATCTGGTCATAATCCATATAATTGTTTGGAGCGTGCCCTATGCTTGTTGAGTTGATTGGTGTTGCCTGCTTTCTCTGTTATGCTGCATATGGAAGGTGATCAGTTGGGTGGACAGCATGAGTGGAGCAGTAGACAGATAAATACTAATCCGAGGCTAAAGGGGTACCCCTTTAGCACCGGGTTGAATAACCGGTGCTAAAGGGGCCCTTTAGCACCGGGTGCAGCCACGACCCGGTGCTAAAGGCCCTGCTACCGGCGCTGCGGGGCAGGCCCTTTAGCACCGGGTCGTGGCTGCACCCGGTGCTAAAGGGCCTGCCTTTAGCACCGGTTGCTGCCTGAAACCGGTGCTAAAGACCCCGGATTTCTTTTTTTTTTTTGCTTTTTTCAGTAGCCATGCATGCACGTCTATATACGTGTATATACGTATATATTCTAATACGTGTATTCTAATGCGTATTCGGCCGACTCTATATTCATACTAGCTGACATTTCATCAAAATAGAAGACATATATATTACAAAAGTAGATATTCATGCATCTCAACTCGAGTTATATATATTTAAACTGTATTTTCTACTTAATTAAGATTGACGACTATCTTGTTGCACTGTCCGGCACGTCCTCCAGTACTGGCGAGAAGTATTCTCCTCGGGGATTGACGACCTCGTCCCAGATCCATCCGACGAGCTGTTCTGCAATTGCGTCAATTCTTTCTAGCTCCAGGGACTCTTCCTTCAGCCTGAACATCTATAATTTACAAATAATTGAAAGATATTTAATCCGCCGAGTTGGAGACAATAATTGTGCACTTAATAATAATGGAAATGTTGTTTATTATTACGTACCATAATATCGTGTTGTGTAAGCTTTTTATGTCCCCAATTCCACATGAAATCGCAAACATAGTATGCACATAAATTATTTCCCGGCCCCTGTTTGGCACATTGTCGACCAAAAGAAATTAAGTAAAATTCATATAATATATTAGCCGAGGCCTACATGTACAAATTACTTGCTTACCGGAAAGCCAATGTTCCATTTTAGTGTTTCATGTTGAATACCCGGGTGTTCTTGACGAAATTGATTCCAGGCCCTGCGAACAAAAAAATTGAGTTAAGTCATTGCGAGTGTAAGGGGTGAATTAAGTAGGGGAAAATATACATCACCTTGTCATCATGTCCATGATGTTCTGTAGTTTTTCTTTTGGAGTGTGCAACGAATCAAAGACGTTCACGACACCCCGGTCAGGACACAATATTATTAGGAACCAGTGGAATCTGTATACATGTATACATTATAATCAGAAATGAATTAGTACACAGACAGTATAAGAAGAAGAAGCCTGTGTATGTACTCACTCGATGTTGTACGGGATTAGTATGGAGTCGCAGTAATTTTGTTTCTTAATATATTTGTATAGGTTTCCATATGTTTCCTCAGGATTCATCAATATCATTTCTTCACTTATCCTTCGAGGATCCACGAAACCAACGTCATATATCCCGGATCTGCGACATTTTTGAATCTCCATTCTGCATATGTTAAGCAATAAATAAAGCCCGCGTCAGCATAGATTGGAATTAATGTTTTCAAACTGTGAATTATAAGCAACAACAAAGTACTTACAGTGTCCAACAGGTGATCAAATCCACGTCCATGGCGTCGCGGTGGTACAGCTCATATATATCATTAAACCTGAGCCAGACAAAATCCGCGTCACCATTGTAGAAGTCTTGGTCCTTCACGCCTACTTTTATCATGCGCCGTTTATTCCTTCTTGATTCTTCCAAATACCAGTCATGGAATCGGCGCATCTTCGTCTGTAGGTTGCTCTCCATTTCAGGAGGGACCATAGGCTCGCCAAGCTTAAACGGCCACTTCAGTGTTGTGTTTACAGGCACCTCTTCTTCCCCCAGGACTTGCGCTCTGGTTAGTCCAGTCTCGGCCATTACTCGTTGAATGTTACGCTCGTCCAGAGATGGCAATGGACCCAAGGGACGCTGAGGTTGCTGGCCGAGCTGAGGAACCTTTTTGGATGGGCCCGCCTCCTTATCCGCAGCCTTCCGTTTCCGGCGAGATTTCAGTAATGAGCGGTCATAGTCTGTTACTATTACTTCCTTCTGTTGACCCTTGCTCAAATTACCGAGGAATGACTTCACGATGGTGGGATCAAGCTTCGGCTCCGGCTCAGGTTTTCTCCTCCACTCGGCCATTTGCCTCTTTGTGTCTGCTTTTACCGAGGCTTCGAGCTCCTCTAGAGTCTTCTCGCCCGCTCTTTTCTCTGGTTCGGGCTTCTCTCTAGTTTTTCGCGCCTTCTTCGCTGGTGGAGTGGGGGCAGAGGCTTTAGTGCGGCGTCCCCTCTTCGGCGGAGGAGACGGAGACCTCTTCGGCGGAGGAGACGGAGACCTCTTCGGCGGAGGAGACGGAGACCTCTTCGGCGGAGGAGACGGAGACCTCTTCGGCGGAGGAGACGGAGACCTCTTCGGCGGAGGAGACGGAGACCTCTTCGGCGGAGGAGACGGAGACCTCTTCGGCGGAGGAGACGGAGACCTCTTCGGCGGAGGAGACGGAGACCTCTTCGGCGGAGGAGACGGAGACCTCTTCGGCGGAGGAGACGGAGACCTCTTCGGCGGAGGAGACGGAGACCTCTTCGGCGGAGGAGACGGAGACCTCTTCGGCGGAGGAGACGGAGACCTCTTCGGCGGAGGAGACGGAGACCTCTTCGGCGGAGGAGACGGAGACCTCTTCGGCGGAGGAGACGGAGACCTCTTCGGCGGAGGAGACGGAGACCTCTTCGGCGGAGGAGACGGAGACCTCTTCGGCTGAGGAGACAGAGACCTCTTTGGCGGAGGAGATGGGCTTGCATCAGGAGCTCCCAGAGAATCGTCATGATCCTGTGGATCTCTTGGAGGTGACGGGGGCTTGTTGGTATTCCAGCAGCTCTCTCCTGTTCATACTCCATTATCGCGGCGACGCGCGCGCACCGCCGAACGCGCTGCACTTTCCGGAACGCCAACCATTCCATTTCCGCCTGCACTTTTAGAAGTTCCGGCCGGGAGACAATCAGAAAGCCTGCCTTCATGGCCGCCGCCGTCGCCGCCACCGACGATGGGACGATGCCCTCGCCCCTGCCGCCGGCGCGCTGTCGCAGCCCGCTCGCTCTGGCCGTCGGCGACGCCGTGCTGTGCCTGTGCCTCGCAGACTTGTGGCTTGCCGCCGCGGCGGTGGCCGCCAGGGACATCGGGCGGGTGGCCTGCGGCGAGGAGTGCTCCCGCCTGGTCTCCGCGGCTGCCAGCGTCGCGTCTGTCTCCGGGAAGCTCACACTCGGGGTCTTGGTCGTCACCTTCCTGCTCTTCTACAGCCGCATGGTGGACCCCGACTCAAAGGTTGTTAGTAATCTTGTGCATGCTATCATGTAGGTTTGCATGTTAGTTAGTTGGCTGTCAGTTAGCATGCACGCGAGCTCCGGCCTGTGGATGCCGCGCGCGTAGGTGGGCATGGCTTGAGAATCGCTCAGCCATCAGCCCGGGCATGCAGGCATGGAGTCCGTTGTGGAGGCGTGGGGATGGACGCGCTACTTACCCGCAACGTGCGCGCCATGAGCGGCATGTTCCTGCTTACGTTTGAATAAAGAGAAGCAAAACCAGAAAGCGCAGCAGTTCTTGCGCTGCACCAATTCTTTGTGTTCCAAGTGTTCTAGAATTTGTGTGTGCGTTCAACATCTTCGAGAGCTCACCGGCTGTCAAGAACACCGGTTGATTCCTATCAATTGGTATCAGAGCGACCAAGATCCCATGGAGCTCGCCATGGTCTCGCCTCAACCCAAGCCGACGGGCAACACGCCGCCGCCGGAGCAGAAGAAGCCGAGAACGTCCGGCGACGCTGATGGGAAGAAGACGTCTGGGCGCAGGTCGTCCAGCCGCAGGCCATCGCAGAGCCGATCTCCCTCGCGCCGCCGCGGTTCGCGCCACCACGACGCGGACAAACCCCGGGAGCGCGTCGTCGAGCGCGTCGTCCGCGACTCCGGCAGCGGCAGCTCCTGGCCGCAGCTGACAAAGACGAACTACACCGAGTGGTCCCTTCGCATGAAGGTGAAGCTCCAGGCGCGGGACCTCTGGGACGTCATCGAGTACGGCGACGGCGACTACCGCGACGACCGCTCCGCGCTCGACGCCATCTGCAGCGCCGTCCCCTCCGAGATGATCCCCACTCTCGCTGTCAAGGAGACTGCGACGGAGGCATGGGAGGCCATCAAGACACTTCGCATCGGCGACAAACGACGGAGGAGCGTGTCGGCGCAGACGCTTCGCAAGGAGTACGAGAACATCAAGCTTCGCGACGGCGAAGCGATCGAGGATTTCGCGCTCCGCTTCTCCGGCGTGCTCCAGCGCCTTGGAGACCTCGGTGATCCGGAGTCGGAGGAGAAGGCCGTGAAGAAGTACCTGCGCGTCGTCCGGTCCAGGTACAAGAATCTCGTCGTTTCCATGGAAGCATTTGCTGATCTTTCGAAGCTCACGGTGGAGGAGATCACCGGGACTTTGAAGTCCTCCGACGACGCCGACGAGGAGACAACACCGGCGTCCAACTACGCCACCGGCAAGCTGCTCCTCACCCACGAGGAGTGGTTGGAGAGGTACAAGAAGACGGAGGGCAGTGGCCGTGGCGGTTCGAGACCGTGCTCCTCTCCTGCAAGAATGGTGAGCACAGAACGCTCCCCAACGTCTACTACCTCCCGCGCCTCACCGCCAACATCATCTCCGTCGGGCAAATCGATGAAGGCGGCTACCAAGTGCTGATCGAGGATGGAGTGATGCGCATCCGTGATGAGGAGCGGCGCCTGCTTGCGAAGATCCATCGAAGCCCAGGCCGACTGTACGTGCTCGACATCACCATTGCACGGCCGGTCTGCCTGGCGGCACGCGCAGACGATGACGCCTGGGTCTGGCACGCGCGGTTCGGCCATCTCAACTTCACCGCGTTGCGCAAGATGGCGAGGGATGGACTGGTGCGCGGGCTTCCCCAGATTGCTCAGGTGGAGCAACTCTGCGAAGCGTGCTTGGCGGGCAAGCAGCGCAGAGCTCCATTCCCGCAGAAGGCGCTCCGGCGCTCAACAGAGCCTCTCCAGCTGCTGCACGGCGATCTCTGTGGTCCAATTTCGCCGCCTACGCCGAGCGGTAATCGCTACTTCCTCCTTCTGGTTGACGACTACTCCCGCTACATGTGGTTGTGCCTGCTGTCGTCCAAGGATGGCGCCGCCGCGGCAATCAAGAACATCCAAGCCGCAGCTGAGAGGAAATCCGGGAAGAAGCTGCTCGCCCACCGCACGGATCGCGGAGGAGAGTTCACGGCGGCCGACTTCACCAAGTACTGCGCGGAGCTGGGTGTGCACCGCGAGCTCACGGCCCCGTACTCACCCCAACAGAATGGGGTCGTGGAGCGGCGCAACCAGAGCGTCGTGGGGACGGCGAGGAGCATCCTGAAGGCCAAGGGGCTTCCCGGCGTGTTTTGGGGTGAAGCAGTCACCACCGCGGTGTACTTGCTGAACCGCTCGTCGTCGAAAAGCATCGCCGGGAAGACACCGTACGAGCTGTGGAAAAGATTGCTATATATAAATAACTAATTAGATGTAAGCCTGTAATGTTTAAAAAATTGTTTTTGTTTATGTTAGTTGAGATGAACCCCTACTGTTTACGTTACGAGGGTGCATATAGATATGTCAAAGTGGCCTTCATGTTCATCAATTAACAGAAATCAATTCACGCGTGCTTAGTATTAGCATCCAGCAAACATTTCGTTTGCAGCGCTCCCTGTTAACCAGGCAGGAAGTAAAATCAGTTCAAGTCTTCAGACACATGAACAAGCCTTTTGCTGTAGCTTGCTCATCATACTCCTCGACATAGTGTGGCGCCAAGAGAATGATCGCTGGTTGCAAATCTTTTGGCTCCCTTAAAATAAAGATGGCATCGATATTGTTAGTAATCTTGTGCATGCTATCATGTAGGTTTGCATGTTAGTTAGTTGGCTGTCAGTTAGCATGCGCGCGAGCTCCGGCCTGTGGATGCCGCGCGCGTAGGTGGGCATGGCTTGAGAATCGCTCAGCCATCAGCCCGGGCATGCAGGCATGGAGTCCGTTGTGGAGGCGTGGGGATGGACGCGCTACTTACCCGCAACGTGCGCGCCATGAGCGGCATGTTCCTGCTTACGTTTGAATAAAGAGAAGCAAAACCAGAAAACGCAGCAGTTCTTGCGCTGCACCAATTCTTTGTGTTCCAAGTGTTCTAGAATTTGTGTGTGCGTTCAACATCTTCGAGAGCTCACCGGCTGTCAAGAACACCGGTTGATTCCTAACAGATATATCGAATCAGATATTATTTCATCCCGGCTTCACTAGAAGCAAATCAAGTAGTACGTCGTTCATGCGGCGCTGGCCAACTTGTGACGATTTTGGTTAAAAAAAAAGAAACAAGAAGATACACGGATTCCTAGTCGGATCTGTATCCCAAAGGTTCACGATTTGGCGAATCTGAGGTCTGAACTAGTACATGTGTCTCTCCGATCCATCGTGTCGCCGCTGCAAATATAACGGCCAGCACAATTTGGCCTCCGTCTTGCCCAAATTAAATTGCCGCTCATCAATCGCGATTGTTTGCTCGACGATTACCCTATTGCTAGCACGCATCAAGCTAATTAGCTAAGCACAACTGGCCGCCGCCGCCGTCGATCGATGGATCCTCGATCAAAATCCAAGCCCCGGTAAGTGTGGTTACGTTGCCTCTCTTCCCCTGGCAATGTATATTCCTAGCTAAAATTCGCTTTCACCAGTGTTTTAGCTTTCCGTGGTTGAAATATGGATTCTTTTTTTCTCTCTCTAGATATTGTTATTTTATCTTCAAGATGCATTGATTTCACCAGCCTTTAGCTTCGTGCGGTTCCAATATATATGGATTGATTCTTTTTTTTCCTAGATATTGTTATTTTCTCTTGAAGATGCATGCATTAGAAAAACATTAAATTAGAAACAAAATTTGGGTATATCATGGCATTTTTTTTGGTTCCCTAGTTACTGGTGTTACATTTTGTATATAAATAAAAATTTAACAACAAACCTCAATATTCATGTTTGGTCCCCATATTTTCCATCTCAGCTTGAAGCATATATTTACCAAACCTCTACTGCTTCTAGAATTTGGTTAACTCTTAAGGCTTTGTTTGGGAAATTGACCTTGCTCGTTGGATCTT
>OAMR01000185.1:289679-303764 GCA_900205405.1 Echinochloa crus-galli
GCGTCGGGGAGAGAGAGACGGGAGGGCGGAGCGGCAATGGCCGGTTGGCGGGGGAACAGCCGGCGGCGTGCACGGCGTCGGGATGGGGAGTGAGCAGAGGGGTGAGGTTGGTCGGGGATGGGTGGTCGGCGACGAGTGGAGCCAAGGAGTGGTGGGACCGAAGTGGTGGCGGACACGGCGGCGAGCAGGACAGGGGAGTGGCGCTCGGCCGGCGGCGCGCGGAGCAGAGCAGAGGCGTCGGCAGAGGAAGCAGAGGAGGGGAGGGAAAGAGAGGAGAGCAGGGAAAAAGGAGAAAAAGAAGAAAAGGGAAAAGAAAAGAAGGGAAAAAGGAAGAGGGAGAGGGGAAAAGAAAGGGGAGGGGACGGCGGGAATCGCGGCGGAAAGCCGACGGCGTCGGGGTTAGTCGGACCCGGCGGTCGACCCAAGGGCGGGCGACGCGGGATGGGACGGAAAGGAGGCGGTGACAAGGAGGCGAACAGGGAAAGGAGGGGGGGGGGAAACAAGGCGGGGAGGATTGGCGGAAACGGGAGCTCGGCGGTAAAACATTTGAAAGATTTTCACCGGGTGGTTTACTTAGGTGGTTTTCCCGTGGATTAAAACGCGGGCGTTACAAACCTACCCCACTTAAAGAAATCTCGTCCTCGAGATTCGGCTGGTTCCTGAAAAGGTGGGGGAACTCTTTCTTCAAGGCATCTTCTCTTTCCCACGTAGCTTCCTTTACACTGTGTCTGCTCCATTGTACCCTGCATATTCGCACTTCGGAGTTTCTGGTTCTCTTGGTGACGGTGTCCAAAACTTTGACCGGTACTTCCTGATATCGTAGATCTGTCTGTAGGTCTATCTCTTCTTCTGGTATGTGTTCTTCTTCAGGTACTCTCAGGCATTTTCTTAACTGGGAGACATGAAATACCGGGTGTATATCTGACATTGCTTCGGGTAACTCCAATCGGTAGGCCACCTTCCCAACTTTCTTCTGCACCGGGTATGGTCCGATATACCGAGGGGCTAACTTTCCATGGATTTGAAATCTACGGGTTCCTCGGATGGGTGAAACCTTGAGATAAACAAAATCTCCTGGATTAAATTCTAATTCTCGTCTCTTTTTGTCTGCGTAGCTTTTCTGTCTGGTTTGAGCCGCTCTCAACTTCTCCCTAATTTCAGCCACTTTTTCTTCGGCTTCTTTTATGAGTGCGGGTCCTACTAGTGTACGCTCTCCTACTTCTGACCACATCAAAGGAGTTCTGCACTTTCTCCCGTAGAGGCCTTCAAACGGGGACATACCCAAACTTGCCTGGTAACCATTGTTATAAGAGAACTCTGCATAGGGTAAACTTTGTTCCCAATCTTTACCATAGGTAAGGACACATGCTCTCAACATATCTTCCATAATCTGGTTTACTCTTTCTGTTTGGCCATCGGTCTGGGGCCATCTGTCTGAGGGTGATACGCGGAGCTAAAATCCAACTTGGTGCCCATAGCTTTATGCAAACTTTTCCAAAATCTCGAGGTGAACTGGGTCCCTCGATCTGAAACAATTCTACTGGGTACTCCATGCAACTTTACTATGTTCTCCACATAAAGCTTGGCTAGCTTCTCTCCACCATAATTGGTCCGTACAGGTAAAAAGTGAGCGACTTTAGTGAGTCGGTCCACTATTACCCATATAGAATCATGTCCCTTCTGTGTTCTGGGTAGACCCACCACAAAATCCATTCCTATCTCATCCCATTTCCAAACGGGGATAGGCAGGGGTTGTAATAATCCTGCCGGCTTCTGGTGTTCTGCTTTAATCCTTTGGCAGGTATCACACTGAGCGACAAACTGGGCTACGTCAGCTTTCATTCCTTTCCACCAATAGTTCTGCTTTAAGTCCAAATACATTTTGGTAGATCCCGGGTGAATGGAATATGGCGAGTTGTGAGCCTCATCCATGATTATCTGTCTAAAGTCTCCTTCCTTAGGCACACAAATCCTATCCTTGTACCACAGCGTTCCTTTGCTGTCGACTCTAAAGTCTGGTGCCTTGTTTTCTCCGGTATGCTTGCAGATCTGCACTAAATCCTTGTCTGTTCCTTGGGCTTCTCTGATCCGATCCTCCAGAGTGGACTGGATCGTCAGTTGGTGGCTATTATTCTGGGGGACAATGTGCACATTTAATCGTGCCATTTCTTCTTGCAGGTGGGCATTCTTGGGTCTGTAAGATTTTCGGCTTAGGGCATCTGCCACTACATTGGCCTTGCCAGGGTGGTAATGAATTTCCACGTTATAATCCTTAACCAATTCTAACCACCTTCTCTGTCTGAGGTTCAGATCCGGTTGGGTGAAAATATACTTTAAACTCTTGTGATCCGTGTATATTTCACACTTGTTCCCAATTAGGTAGTGTCTCCAGATCTTGAGTGCGTGCACCACGGCTGCAAACTCTAAGTCATGCGTTGGATAATTCTGCTCGTGGGGTCTAAGTTGTCGGGAGGCATAAGCCACCACCTTTCCATCCTGCATAAGAACGCACCCTAATCCTTGGCGGGACGCGTCACAGTAAACGACGAAATCCCTGTGAATATCTGGTAGGGTTAATACGGGGGCTGCAGTCAATCTTTTCTTTAACTCTTGGAAGCTCTTTTCACAAGACTCGGTCCAAGCAAACTTCTTCTCCTTTTTGAGCAGTTCTGTCATGGGTCTAGCTATCTTGGAAAATCCTTCAATAAATCTCCGGTAATACCCAGCTAAACCCAGAAAACTTCTGATCTCACCCACATTGGTTGGTTGTTGCCAGTTTGAGACTGCTTCTACCTTCTCGGGGTCTACTGCTACCCCTTCTGCGGTCAAAATGTGACCAAGGAAGGCTACTTTTTCCAGCCAGAATTCACACTTGCTAAACTTGGCATAGAGCTGGTGTGCTCTCAACTTCTCCAACACTACTCGCAGGTGTTGTTCATGCTCCTCGGCACTCTTGGAGTAGATAAGTATATCATCAATGAAGACTACGACAAACTTGTCCAGCTCGTCCATAAACACTTTATTCATGAGATTCATGAAGTAAGCTGGTGCATTGGTGAGTCCAAAGGGCATCACTGTGAACTCATACTGTCCATATCGGGTGACAAATGCAGTCTTTGAGGTGTCACTCCCCTTAATCTTCAGCTGGTGATACCCGGTCCTTAAATCAATCTTGGAAAGTATCTGGCCCCTTTCAGCTGATCAAAGAGGTCATCAATTCTAGGGAGTGGGTATTTATTCTTGATAGTGACATCGTTGAGTGCACGATAGTCGATGCACAACCTCATGCTCCCATCTTTCTTCCTTACAAAGAGCACTGGGGCTCCCCAAGGGGATGTGCTGGGTCTGATAAATCCCATCTGCTGCAACTCTTCTAGTTGTTTCTTCAACTCTGCCAACTCTGAAGCTGTCATCCTATAGGGTCTCTTGGCTATAGGAGAGGTTCCAGGGACTAGTTCAATGGCAAACTCTATGTCCCTATCCGGCGGCATTCCGGGTAGAACTTCAGGGAAAACATCAGGATATTCTCTGACTACCGGGACTTCTTCTATGGTTGTTGCTTCCATACTAAAGATCATAGGGTCTGGCCCATTTCCCTTGGTGTGACAGGCTACTTGTATTCCATCTGGGTTGGTTAGGTGTACTACCTTGTCAGCACAGCCTATGAGACCCTTGTGTTTGCCTAACCAATCCATTCCAAGGATCACATCTATTCCTTTGGATTCTAGTACCACTAGGTCTGCTAGAAACTCTACCCCACTTAAAAGAATCCGTACCCGTGAACAACCTAATTGGCACTTAATATCACCTCCAGGTGTTCGGGTTAGTAGGGGTGTCTTTAGTAGTACTGTAGGTATTTTGTGCTTTCCACAAAACTTGATGATATAAAGAATGCGATGCCCCAGAATCAAATAATACTGTTGCCAAAACTGAACTGACTAGGTACTCACCGAGTACTACTCCTTGTGCTCCTTGAGCTTCCTGCGCGTCGATGTGGTTGACGCGGGCTCGTCCATATGACTGCTGGGCGTGTTGTTGTTGTTGCTGCCGGTGTTGGTGCTGCGGACGGTACACGGTTGGCTCCAGACACTGGTGGCTTGGGTCCATTCACCGAGTTGGAGTAGACTGATATCGCAGGCTTGCTCCTAGGATACGGGCAATCGGCGATGTAGTGTCCGGTCTCACGGCAGTTGAAGTAGGCTCTCACATTGCTGTTGTTGGCTGTGGCCTGACTGACCTTGCTTTGTGGTGGCTTCGAAGCGGTCTGGCTCTTGAACTGGTTGTTGGGAGCCTGGGAGCTCGTAGCCTAAAACTGGGTCCTATACTGCACGGGAGCCTGGGGTCTAGGTGCAGCATAGCCAGAGCTCCTGGGTTTCTGTGAGCGGTCCATCTGACGGTTCTTGCTTTCCAAGAACTTGCGCTTGTTCTCTTGCCTTGCCTCCATTCTGGCCTTTTCTGTGACAATGGCCTTGTTCATCAGTGTATTGAAGTCAGGGAAACTGTGGGTGACTATCAGGGCCCGAAGATCTGGGTGTAGACCTCTAACGAAGGCATCCTGCCTCTTCGCATCTGTTTTCACTTCATCTGGCGCATAACGGGCCAGCTCGGTGAACTCGTGGGTGTACTCTTCCACGGACTTGTTTCCTTGCTTCAGTGCACGAAACTCATCTGCCTTGCGCCTCATGGTGGCGTCGGGGATGTGGTAGTGACGGAACTCTTCTTCAAATTCCTTCCAGGTGATCGCAGACTCGTTCGGGGAAGCTGCACAGTAAGCATCCCACCAAGCTAAGGCAGTTCCAGTGAGCTGGTGGGAGGTCAGCAGAACTTTGTCACGGTCTCCACATCCAAACGGTTCCAATTTCCTCTTGATAGTTCTCAGCCAGTCATCTGCTTCCAAGGGGTTGCTGGACCCTCCAAAGGTGGGTGGCCTGGTTCTCAAAAAGTTTGTCAACTTATCACCCGCATTGGGTCTACGGGCTGTCTCCTGACGGCGGCTGGCATTCCACACATTCTGCATGAACAGAGTGTGGTGGTACAAAGCTTGTGCCAAGTTAAAATCTGGTGGGAGTGGGGGCATGACAAAAGATCCCTCATTCTGACTTCTGGGATGGCTTGCTTCTGGTCCGCCTCTTACAGGCGCTTGTCCTTCGGGTTGGTTCTCTCCCATAGGATCCTGCTGATCCACTTCCTGATTCTCAGGGTTCTCCCTTCTTCCTTCTGGTTGTTCTCCCCAGCAGGAGGGGCGCGTCTCTGAGAGGCGCTAGCACGAGTGTTCACCATCTGCAGGTTGAGCAAGGCCTTCGTAAGATTGAGTTGAGATGATGTTTAAGTTGATTAGTTCGCATTTTAAAAGGCAGAACAGCACACAAGCTAACAAACAAACACACAGGGTTCCATTCCAACAGCTGAGGGTTACAACACTTGGGGGGGGTACTACAGGGTTCGCACTACAAGGCGGGGACACAGGACAAAGTAGGGAAACTACTGCTAGGGATACAAGGGTTCTCCGGACCAAGCTGGCTTCATTCCCCTCTGAGCGCTTGACTCTGGGCTTACTCGCGGGGCGAGCTTTCCTCTGGCGGTGCAAATCGAGCCTGCTCAGCCTCGGTCAGGGTCCCATTCTCCCGAGGCAGTTCAGACGGTCCATCTTCAGTGGGTGGTGGTCCCGCGAGAATCCCTGGCAGTATGGGATGGTTCCCCACAATCTCACCCCATGCCATGACAGGTGTTCCGAGTAGGACATGGGGTTCTCCAATCGCCGGGACAGGCGTTCCACTCCGGGTCCAGTCCTGTATACGCAGGTCCCGAGCCTGTCTGAGGCTTTCTTGGGCGACTGCCTCATTGCTGATGGCAGCAGCAGCTCTTGCTTCAGCCTGGGCCACCTGGACTTGGTGCATGCGGACCGAGAATTCTGCTTGTTCAGCCCGGGCAGTCTGTTCTCTCAGGCGTTCGGCCTGCTCGTCAAAGAGTTGGTCCAAGGAATTAAGGTAGGTGACCACTTGGTGCAGGAGGGGTTCCTCTTGACGGCGCTGCTCCAAGTTCCTTATGCGAGCTCGCCAGACTGCACTTCCGACGACTGGCGGAAAGTACCTCATTGGAGTGGGGACCAGGTGCCTTTCAAATATTCCGCACATGAAGCGGAGGGCTTTCCTGAGCGCCAAGGGGTAGGTGTCCTGGTGCCTGAATCCCGTGGCGGTCGTACGCCATGCTGTGGAGGTCACTCTTGGCGACTACTATGACCACTCTGCAGCGTTGGGTCCCATGGTGCTCATACTCCCTGCTGTAGTACCTCGGGCGTTCTGGTACACCGAGGCGTTCCAGCGCGGGGATCAACAGGCTAGCGAAGCCCGGTGTGACTGGGCAAACTCCCTGGGTCCATCCTTGTTCCGCCATCTGAAACCAGGGGGAAATCAAAACTGAACAGATGCAGGATAAAAGGTGATCTTTATTGCACAACATGGTAGGGGTACAAGGATCATGGATACATCGAGGCTAAGCTGGTAGTGCTATTGGAAACAACAGACTCTACTCTAGGAAAGGCTAAACTAAGTGCTAATCTACTCCAGACTGACTCGGCGCTTCTTCAGGGGAAGCTGATACTCTGGCACCTCATCTTCAGTCTGCGTGCCTGCATCCATGTGGGTCATCTCGGGTTCATCTTCCAACAACCCTCTTTCTCTCCTGTACGCTTCCAGGTTATCCATATGCTCATAGTAGGCCTGGCATCTAGCCTGGTGAGTGGCTAGGGAACTGACAGCCTGTGTGGCCGTCGCCTTTTGTACCTCCAGTTCTTCCTTCGTTTCTCCTAGCTCTCTCTTTATCTCTTCTAGCTCCTTCTCTGCCTTCTCGGCTCTGCGGATCTGGTGCCTCAGCTGTCCCGATGTCTCCCGGTACAGCCTGTCTAAGCCAGTGAGGTAAATGGACAAGTGGGACACAGTGTCCTCCATATCTTCATCTCTCCCAAGGTTCCTCATCTGGGCAATCCATTTGCGTCCTCCACTTTCCAGGGGTGGGGTGAATCCTAGTGCCCTCTAATGAAGGCATCCTGCCTCTTTGCATCTGTCTTCACTTCATCAGGTGCATAGCGGGCTAGCTCAGTGAACTCGTGGGTGTACTCTTCCACGGTCTTGTTCCCTTGCTTCAGTGCACGGAACTCATCTGCCTTGATGAACATCCGGCATCGACGGGTACCATTGGTGGTGCACTCCCGGTAAAAGTACTCGGGGGTCTCTGTGACTCCAACGTGCTCCAGGCTGAGTAGCAGCAACTTGGGGAGGCCAGGTTCTGCGGGGCAGACTCCTTCGCCCCAACCCTCGTCAGCCGACTGGGCCATCTGGAACAAGTCAAAAAGCCGTCGGTGAGTACTTGTGTGGGGGAAAGGTTTAGGCAAGAACAAACTGGTGAGAGAAGACTAGGTAGGGTCAAGATCCTAGGGGTACGTCCTACGGCCAGCCTATCGGCTCTGATACCACCTGGAGCGTCCCCTCGAAAGAGAGAACTTAATGTGATACAAATACCAGTCCCAGGATGCTGGTTCACATTATTACAACAGATAGTTCAGTAAAGAAACAACATTACGGATGACGGTGGCATTGCAGGGCCACGACAAACAGAACTAACACTAAGCTCCAGATAAAAAGGTTGAAAACATAGAGGTCTTCATCAGAGTGGCAACGCATGCGGCTTCCAGCGGGTGACCCTAACACACAGGCAAAGGTTGGGTGCAGAACGAACCCCACTACTCGACGTCCTCAGGGACAGAGTCTGGATCCACTTCTGTAACAAATTAAGCAAGGGTGAGTACTTACGTACTCAGCAAGCACAAACACATCCACGGAAGGTATATAACAGAGTATGCAAGGATATTAATCAAGGACAGGTTTATGGTTTATTTTGCAGCAAAGCTAGTTTTACACATGCAAGGGTTTGTTTTATAAAGGGTTTTCTCAACGGTTTTAGTAGTAACTTTGTACAACTGATTGTCTTTTCTCAACACCAACTGCTGCTACCAGACTCCCCGTCTGTCGTAGCCTAAAACCAAAATCCAACATTTCCACCAAAACAGGGGACTAGTGAAGTGACCAAGCCATAACTCGCCCAATGCCGTGGACACGGCTATCCGGATAGGTTTTAACTCTGCAGAGGTGTACACAACCACAAGAAGGCTACCACAACATGATCACCTTAGTGTCAGTGCAGCTCCTATCAAAGCCATTACCCACCATAGCTAAACTGACAAGTTACCACAGACACGACCAGGGGGTCAGCAACCTACCAACGAGGTTCTACCCAGGGGCATAACTCACATAGATCGTATCCCCGGCTCCATAGCCCACTGTTGCTCACCAGCACACCACATAACCAACAGCTTAACTAGTGGGATTTATGCTAGGCCGTTGCCACATACAACGGTCGAGTGGTGGTACGATAAAAAGGGTTAGGCAAGATGTCATATCAACATCATCCCAAAACTGTGCCAGGATAGACATCTCCCATCATGCTCAACCACAGAGGTACGAGCTCACCTCGGTATTTCACACAAGAAGTACCGTCTGTCTCATCCCACACGGATACTCATTTTATTCACCAAAATCCATTTCTTTCATTTTAAAGCACGCACACGGTTGCTTTTGTAAACACCAAATGATTTTTATAGAGAGTATAATAGTAAAACAGTCCTAAGCATTTCTAGCAGTGACTAATATTCAAACAGAGCCATGTCATATTCAAACATTAATCTGGGTTGACAAGGAATCAGGCATAACAATCAAGGTATGGCTATCCAACCGGGTTTAGCAGTAAAACATGCAAGTTTTGTAAAACAGGCCATAGGTTGTGTTTATAAAAACTAGGACAGAAGCATGCATCAAAGGATGGGATTGCACTTGCCGTTCTCCCAACCCTCGGGGGATTCCTGCCCGGGGTCTTGGTCTCCAAACTCCTGCTCGAAGCACTGCTCCTCTTCGAGTCCTTCCTCGTTCACAGCGGAGTCTACGGCACACACAAACAAACACCCAATAAATAAAAGAAAAAGTTTTTACTGAGCTCGGAAAGAAGGAACGGAAAAAGAGAGCGACTGATGATAGCATGATTATTTTGAGTATGGACTGGTCGGATTTGGCGGAAATATATTGGTGGATATTGTGGTGGAGTTTGGGGTCGAACGGGATTAATTTGGCGCATGGAATGACGGGTTCAGGGGAGTTTTAGGGGCTGTTTAAAAAGGAAAAGGACCTGTTTGTAAATATGGGAAAGCTCAGGGGCCTCTGGTGAATATAACAGAGAGAGGGGGAATAGTGCTGTGGACTGCGGGTTAATTTGTTAAAAGTTCAGGGGGCTTTGTGTAAACGTGTCAGAGAGAGAGAGAGTTTTAAGTTTGGACTGCGGGTTCGAATATGAAGAATGCCAGGGGGTTATGGGTAAAGTGCTCTTTCTTCACCGCGGAACAGTGCCAGGGGGGGGGAAACGGCGGCGGCGATACTGTTCGGCCCAATCGCCGGCGTTTGAGGCGGCGGCGGTGATCGGGAGCAGGGGGAAAAGGACGAGCGAGGTATGGCGAGTCCACCTGTGGGCTTACCACGGCCGGAGGTGAAGGGTGGAGGGCGGCCCACGAGAGCAGTGGCGGCGGCGGCAATGGCGAGCGTGGGCGGCGGCGCTGCGGTGGCGGAGGAGGGTGATTGAGGGGTGGGTGAGCTGCAGGGAGTGGAGGGGAAGCTCAAGGTGCGGTCGGCTTGGCTTGGAGTGGCCTGTGGTGGGCTGCCCACGTGAGCCCGGGGCGGTGGCGGTGGCGGAGCACGGCGGCAATGGTGCTGCGTCGGTCGTGGTGGCGAGCTGGGAGGTGAGCGAGCGGGTGGTGGTGAAGAGGAAGCCGACGGGCCTATTTATAGGCGGGGACGAGCGGCGAGGAGGTGGGCCGACGATGGAGGGGTTCGGCGGGCGGTTGTGGCGGCCGGCGGACGAAAATTAAAGGCGGCCGGCGACTGTTAGTACGGCGGCGCTGTGCTCGTCGGGAGGCGGCGTGCGTGCGGCGATAGGACAGCGGCGGGGCCCTCGGTAGCGTGCACGCGCGCGGTGAGCTTCTAGCGGCGGTCGGCGCGTGCGCGCGGTCGGCACGGCGGGGCAGCGGTGGTCGGGGCGTGCGCTTGCGCGGTGGCGTGCGAGCAGGCGGCCAGGCGGTGGGCGGCACGGCAATGTGCCGGCTCGGCTGTGGGCACGAGGACGGCGAGTGCGGGGCCGCAGTGGTGGGCGGCACGGCGGTGCCAGTGGTCGGCGCAGCAGCGGCAGTGGCGGCGATGGCGTGGCCGCGGCGTGCACGCGCGACGATAGTCGATGCACATACGCTAGACAGTAATATGACAGGTTTTGCCATAGACTAGTTGATATGGGGTCATGCCTATGGGCGTCTTATAGGCCGTGCGGTAAGCCCAGAGTGCATCTGGAAGTTTATCCTTCCATTGCTTGCCCATCTCATTTACGGTCTTTTGCAGAATGTTTTTGATTTGCTTATTGGAAGTTTCTGCTTGACCGCTAGTTTGGGGGTGATAGGGTGTGGCTACGTTATGCTGCACCCCCAAATTGAGAGATACTTACTGAAGGCCGAATCTATGAAGTGGGAGCCGCCATCACTAATGACTATTCTAGGAACGCCAAAACGGGGGAATATAACCTCATGAAACATTCGTCTCGCGTTCTTAGAGTCAGCAGCTAAGCAAGGCAAGGCTTCTACCCACTTAGAGATGTAGTCCACTGCTACTAGGATGAATTGACAATCCTCAGAGTTTGGGAAGGGACCCATGAAGTCTACCCCCAGACATCGAAGATTTATACTTGAAGATTGCTAGTGAGCGGCATTGCGTCTCTAGTATTGATGTTCCCATGTTTCTGGCAGCGGGGGCACCGCATGACAAATGCTCTCGCATCCTCATACATGCTGGGCCAGTAAAAACCACACTGCCAGACTTTAGCATCGGTCCGGAATGCACCGTAGTGTCCTCCGTACGGGGCTGCGTGGCAGCTCTCCAGGATTTTATAAGCCTCGTGTGCAAGTACGCACTTTCTGAGGAGTCTGTCGCTACAAATGCTAAAGAGGTACGGGTCGTCCCAAAGGTGTAGTCGGCTCTCATAGGCTAGTCATTTCCTATTCTCTCCAGGGGGACATATCCCGTTACCATGTAGTTTACTATGTTGGCATACCACGGATCACCAGTGGTGACCTTAAGGAGGGTGTGTCATCCCGCAAGTAGTCATCGATTGGGAGATCGGACGGGACTTGCATTCGGGACAAGTGGTCGGCCACTGAGTTCTCTACTCCTTTCTTATCTTTTATCTCAATGTCAAATTCTTGGAGTAGAAGAATCCAGCGGATGAGTCTCGGTTTTGCATCCTTTTTGGTCAGAAGGTACTTCAGAGCAGCGTGATCTGAATAGACTATAACCTTGGCCCCGACTAGGTAGGACCGGAATTTGTCTATAGCAAATACGACTGCTAAGAGCTCCTTCTCCGTGGTTGCGTAGTTGAGCTGGGGGCCAGTGAGCGTTTTGCTAGCATACGAGATAGCATAATGCTTCTTGTCCTTAGTTTGGCCCAACACAGCTCCTACAGCATAGTCGCTCGCATCGCACATGATTTCGAATGGGATGCTCCAGTCGGGAGGCTGGATGATGGGAGCGGAGATGAGTGCCTTTTTGAGGGTGTGAAATGCGGCATAGCACTCCTCATCGAAAACGAAGGGGGCATCTTTGGCTAAGAGATTGGTCAAGGGCCGAGATATCTGGGAGAAGTTTTTGATGAAACGCCTATAGAACCCGGCATGGCCAAGGAAGCTACGGATACCCTTAACGTTTGTGGGAGGTGGAAGTTGCTCGATCACTTCTATCTTCGCTTTGTCTACCTCGATCCCACGTTCTGACACCCTATGTCCTAGGACAATCCCCTCTCGCACCATAAAATGGCACTTTTCCCAGTTCAAAACAAGGTGTTTCTCTTCACACCTCTGGAGGACCTTGTCCAGATTTCTCAGACATTCGGTAAAGGTCTTTCCGTAAACTGAGAAATCGTCCATGAACACTTCCATAATCTCCTCAATCATATCGGAGAAGATAGACATCATGCAACGTTGAAAAGAGGCAGGTGCGTTACATAGCCCGAAAGACATTCGCCGGTAGGCGTACGTCCCATAGGGGCATGTGAACGTGGTTTTACTCTGGTCTTCTGGGTGGATAGGAATTTGGTGGTACCCAGAGTAACAGTCAAGGAAGCAGAAGAAAGAGTGTTTGGCTAACCGTTCAAGCATTTCGTCTATGAACGGAAGGGGGAAATGGTCTTTCTTGGTGGCCTTATTGAGTCGACGATAGTCGATGCACATACGCCAACCAGTAACAGTGCGCTGAGGGATGAGCTCATTTTTGTCATTGCGCACTACCGTCATTCCTCCCTTCTTAGGAACGACTTGAACGGGACTAACCCATTCACTATTGGGGACAGGGTAGATGATCCCCGCGTGAAGGAGTTTGAGAACTTCCTTTTTCACGACCTCTCTCATGGCATTGTTTAACCGTCGTTGAGGTTCCCGAGACGGTGTTGCTTCAGAATCGATCGGGATGCGATGAGTGCAAAGATTTGGGCTAATCCCTTTCAGGTCTTGGAGAGAATATCCTAAGACCGATCGATTTTTCTCCAGGATAGTGATGAGTTGCTGGGTTTCTACCTCGGAGAGTTTATCACTAATGATCACTGGAGTTTGCTTATCCCCAAAGAGGAAAGCATACCTAAGTCCAGGCGGAAGAGGTTTGAGCTCGATTGGAGATGGTTTTGGAGTTTCGTTTGTATCAAGCTCAATCGGAGGATGAGTTTCCTCCTCCTCCGTAAAGAATGGAATATCCTCTTCTGGAATAGGTTGCTCGAGGTCTAGCAAAGAAGCTGACCTGACTTCCTCTAACGGGTCAGGATCGGGGTCTGCCTCTATTGGAGTATTCAAAGATTGGGCATAGGAGACAGGGATAAGTTCTTTACCGATCCTAAGCTCTACTAGCTGGTTTATTGGTGCTTTTTCCAGAATCTTCAAGATTGGCCTGCCTATGAAGATGGGATGTGTGGTAGTGCTAGGTAGGTCGAAGATGTGAAAATCCATGAAGAGTTCAGGATCGTTGACCTTAACGGGTGTGACCCGTAAGATCCCCAAACAGTCCAGGATTCTTCCTGAAGTAAACTTAAGTCGTTTTTGAGAAAACGACCATGAGTTATCAGGGAATTCGGTTCGCACCAAAGAGCTAGAGATTATGTTGATTCCGAGGCTCGGGTCGTACCCAATTTCTCGGTCAAGGCCCATGATCTCACAGAATATCCTTTTGGTTTTTCTGGGCATCTT
The DNA here is from genome assembly GCA_900205405.1 of Echinochloa crus-galli. Lineage (NCBI taxonomy): Eukaryota > Viridiplantae > Streptophyta > Magnoliopsida > Poales > Poaceae > Echinochloa > Echinochloa crus-galli. The sequence continues at coordinate 303,046 of OAMR01000185.1, forward strand.
GACCACCTCGGTCGAGGCTTCGGCCTCATCTAGCCACTCCCGACTCATGATAGCAGAGAGACGTCCCAGGTACTCCCGCTGGTATTCCAATTCTTCTTTGTCGGGGGCCTGATCCTTTTGCTCTACACATCGTTCCCGTGGGAAACTTGTTGCACTCCCGATGTCTTCGAATAGATCATCGTCAAAATCATAAAGAGTGGTGTAGAGTGAATCATAATGGTCTGGGCTAGAATATGGTTGTGGTTCGAAATGAGCTTCAGGTTCTGATGGACTGGAAGAGCTAATGGATTTGGATTGGACTGGTATTGGCTCTTTAGGTTCAGGTTCAGGCTGCTTCTCTTCTTCATCGGGGAGTTCATCATAGATTCCAGTGTAGGGAGTGTTGTCCAGGATTCGCATCGCACATGATTTCGAATGGGATGCTCCAGTCGGGAGGCTGGATGATGGGAGCGGAGATGGATGATGCGCCCTTGGAGGAAAAGGAGGCCATGGTGGCTGTGTTCTATGGGATGGAGTTGGCTTAGATGAGATGGGAAACGACAACAGAGAGTCTTTGTTTTTATCGGGGATTTCAGATCGGAAAAACGGAGTTTCCCGACGATTCCCTCGTGACTCTCGGGATTTTCAACTGCTGATGTATCTGGGCGAGAATATCCGTCCCTGGGGCCTGGGAGGCCAATTCGCCCGAACCATCTGGTTCGGCCGAACTGGGCCTGTTC
>OAMR01000185.1:333092-350751 GCA_900205405.1 Echinochloa crus-galli
GGCGACGCGGTTCGCCGGCGCCGGCCGGGCGTGTCTCGGCGAAGCGGCTTGCCTGCGCCGGCAGGGCGACGCGGCTCACCGGCGGTACGCGGGAGACCGACGGGAGCTGGGAGAGAGAGGTGGAAGAAGGAAAGGAGATGGAGAAAAAGATGGAGGTGATTGAGAAAAGAAGGCAACGTATCCTATGCAAACCAGCTTCGAATGCAAACTGTGCAAACTTCCATCACATCCGCTGAATCTTCATCCGATGACCACACAGAGAGGTGAAAAATTTTAACACGCCCTCCCACCGTTAACTTTTCTAATCACAATTTACCTAAAAACCCCCTCCGTGATGGGCCAGCAACGGAGGAAAAGACGCGGCGCGGCGTTCTCCGGAAGTGAGTCGGGACTCGCGACCCTCGAGTCGGCCGGCACCCCAGGCGATGGTCCGCCGCCTCCGGCCCCTCGTCAGGCCGACGTCCTACATATCAATCCCCTTTAATCAAGAATATAGGGAAAGGGGATTCATATTCTCAATCTGTTGGAGTTTCTCTTAGGCTATTTCCAAGAAACTAGCCATCCCGCTACCCAAACCTATTTTAGGTCATACACAGGACTTTTAGGTAGTCAAAAGCTTCTCCAACAGATGACCCAAAGAGGATATGCATTTTGCGTCCCAGCCTCACCGCTACCTAAACATGACTCACTCTCTCTCATCGACCTATTCACACAGCGCCGCTCATCCTCGCTCCCGCCATGGCCGCGCGCTGCCTCTTCTCATCCGGCCCGAGAGGGAAGGCCCCCGCACCACCGCCGCCTGCCGCCTGCCGCCTGCCGCTCGCCCCAGCTCTCCTTCGAGTCCGTCGGTGTCGAGGAGGAGGAGGCCGCCGTTGAGGAGGAGGCAGCGGACGACGATGAGGGCACGGCGTCGGCCGGAGCGGAGCAGCAGGCGGCGGCGCCCCGCCCTCTTCTCTTCCCCCTCTCTTCTCTTTCCTCCTCTCTCTGTTTGCATTGACTATTGGGATGGCAATTTTTTGGGTGGTGATCCTTTTCCTGTGCAAGACCCAAATCAGTGAATGGGTCTTTTGTATTTGGGTTACCATTGTGGGAGATAGTCTTAGTACTGTTATTATAAGCAATGGAAATGCTTGACGTAAACAGTTGTCCCATATCGGCATATTGTTGTCCCATTTTTGAACGATCTCATACTTGAGTGGCCAAGTCCAATGCGGCAATGCACTTGTGTGTGATACCCTTCGAAAGCATCACTTTTTGGTGCTCTGACAACCAACCAATGAACAGAAGTATGAAGTATGAACCTTCCTTTTACAGGCAAGAGGAATGCAAAAACCTGGACAATCTACTTTATCTGGAAAAGCAGCGAGCATGCATACCGCCAAATAGCCCAAAAACAAAAACTGAACATGCATTCACAAGTGACATGTTTCACCAAATACAGAATTGGCCAAAAATAAAAACTGGACATGCATTCAGAACTGACTCCAGAATCTTTCCTCAAATACATAATGTTTCGCAAAAAAGAAAAGTGAACATGCATTGACAACTGACTCTCCAGAATGTTTAATTTGCTATCATTTCCTGTTTGGCCAAAAACTGGACTCTGTCATCCGCCAGCTCGTCGAGATGGAGTGAGCAAAGCTGAACTCTGATGAGATTCCCCTGCATCACGAATAATAGAACTCAACTTATGTTCAGAAAAAAACTTGTTTAGCAGTCAAGGAAAGGCTGGGGAGTGAAACATAATTCCAAACTCTATCTCTAAACCAGTAAATCAAAAATGTACACGCGTTACGGTTTTTATATGCGGATTGTCGCCGATTCAGAATCTAATCTAAACTAGTAAATAAAAAATGTACACTATTATTGATAAGTCACAGAAAGGAACAATTAGACGAACATGATGTCTCGCCACTGAACAAGGCCAATTAGTTCAGACCACTGAACATAATGAAAGTGAAGCTGCATGGTATTTGATCATTCTTGTTTCAGATAGAAATCTTTACATATACCGGCGATGTTGCTTGTTCATGCAGTACGCTGATGGCAAGGCGGCGGCTTGGTTTATGCTCGTGGCTTTCTGCATTCCTGTTGCTCCTGGGAGGAGCAGGTTAATCTGGGCGTTCCCGAGGAACGCCGGGGTTTGGCTCATCAAGATCATGCCACGGTGGTTCTCCCACAGCATCATAAATCGTGTATTGGATTCAGACATGAGCCTCATCCATTTTTAGGTAGGTGGAAGCAAAATGCTAAAGTATTGTGCATCACTGCGCGAGACACCCAATGTGTTGTGATGAAAAACTGAAGTACCTCTGGAGACATACAAATGGATGAATTGAGTTACTGACCTCTTTTTATGTTTTCCTCATCCTCCCTACCGGATCCTTTTGCAGGAGCGCAATTGTGCTGATCCAACACATCGCAGATATGCTGTAACTTTTAAACAACACATCGTAAGCTTTTTTGAGAAACCTGTGCGGTCATTATTTGTCAGCATGTTACTATCTTACGCTGTTTATTTATTTGCAGGTTTACGGAAATCTGCAACCGCCGAGTAAGTTGAAAATTAAATGGCCCAAGGATTGTACCCTTAGAAGGCTCCATACTATCAGGATTGGAGGGTTTAGCGGGGAAGCAGAATTGATGCTACTTTTGTCCTTTCTGTTAGAGGTCTCGTGTGCTGAAGAAACTGGTTATTGACACACATCAACGCAAGTACCAAGGCTTCAACAGATGGAAGAGAGAGAAGTCTGAAGATGCCCCTCAGTTCCTCCTGTAGTCTGTTGCTTCGTTTGTACTTTCTTTTCCTCTTTGTCGTTGTGTTAGCTTCTCATCATGTCATGTAACCTCAAAAACCTTAATGTCATGCCCTGGAATGTTCATGGTTTGGGTGATGTCGACAAATGCCCTCTAGTTTGCGATTCTATCACCCTTCTCATGTCATCTGCATCCAAGAAACCAAGCTCCACGATCCCTCGAGGACAAAAATAAGATCCTTCCTCCCACCTCGTTTAGATGAAACATTGCTAATCCATGCCCCAGGCTCCAGAGGTGGCATCCTAACCGGTTGGGATAAAGGTTCTGGATCTCAAGTCACACACTCTCGCCCCCACTCACAACCGTCTTCTCCTCTACCATGTCTGATCTCGCCCTCACCATCACCAATGTCTATGCGCCCTCCAACCACTCCGACACACCAGCCTTCCTCAATGAGCTCACTAACCTGGCATCGTGTTGACACGAAAACGCGCCAACAAACTTGAGATTGATCAAAAGCGCAGCACGGCCGTCACAACGGCCAACTCCTGAGCTCCTCGGGCAAACCGGTCAGACCGGTTCGAAACCGGTCAGACCGCTTTCAGGCAGGAACTCGTGAAGACCTAGAAACTCAAGCTCGGGAGGGACCCCGTCGGAGCTCGAGCAAGTCTAGGGTTGTTCTAAGGTCGGCAGGCCACCTAGAACGCCTTTGAACGCCGTAGAGACGAGCAAAGAACAGAATATGGGGGTTGGAAAAGATTAGGGTTTGAGAGATACACAAATAGAAGATAAAGTGTTTGATTCGATTGGGAATACCTCAATCGGCCGTCTAGCCTTTATATTTATAGGCCGGGGAAGTCTTACCCCTTTCGAATAGGTTACAATATGGGATTAAACTCGGAATCCTAATCCTACTCGAATTACAGAACCAAACCGGTGTGACCGGTTTGGCAAACCGGTCAGACCGGTTTGGCCACGACAAGGTCAAATTCGACAGTCAACACAAGCAAACCGGTCAGACCGGTTTGGCCATGACAGGACCAATTTTGACTGTCAACACATGCCCCCCTGCGTTTTTAGTGAACTTGAGAACTAAAAAGCAAGTAATTTTACAATTCAGAAACTAAGATTTGTGCTAAGGGCGATACCAACAATATATCGGCCATTGATCTTCATGCATCTTGCCACACACTTGGATAAAATTTCTTCAAATATCTTCCATTGATAGCTTTAGGCAAATGATCTCCCTTGAGTGTCTCTAATATGTAAGAATTCCCAAAGATGACTTTGACAACTCTATAAGGCCCTTCCCAACTTGGTGACCATTTACCAAACTTGTTGCTTTTCATCCCAATAGGCAAGATTGTCTTCCAAACAAGTTCACCAATCTGAAAATATTTTCCTCGCACCTTCTTGTTATATGCTTTAGCAACTCGAAGCTTATCTTTCTCAATTTCCTTCAAAGCTTTCAATCGCTTGTCGGTTACCTCATCAATATTGTCCAACATCAAATTGTGGTAATCAACAGCATCAAGATCATTTTGCCTAGCCATTGTGGTAATCAACAGCATCAAAGTCGTTTTGTTTAGCCAATCTATAAGCGTCCAGATTTACCTCAACAGGTAAAACGGCCTCTTGACCATAAACAAGCTCAAAAGGAGTAACCTTAGTAGCACCATGTCTAGATATACGATGAGCCCATAATGCTTCAGATAAGACTTCATGCCAACGCTTAGGACTATCTTCTATCTTTTTCTTGATTAATTTGCTCCAAGTTTTGTTACTTGACTCGGCTTGTCCATTAGCCTGAGCGTAATATGGAGATGAATTGAGCAATTTAATTCTATAGGATTCGGCAAATTCATGTACCTCTTTAGACATAAAAGAAGTACCTTGATCCGTTGTCAAAGTTTGAGGAATACCGAATCTATGAATAATATTTTGTGTGACAAACTCAATTACCTCTCGGTGCGTCATATTCTTCAAAGGAATCGCTTCGGTCCACTTGGTGAAATAATCAGTAGCAACCAACACGAAACGATGTCCTTTTGATGATGGAGGATTAATTTGTCCAATAAAATCCAATCCCCAACCTCGGAACGGCCATGGCTTAATAATAGGATGCATCAATGCAGCGGGAACAAGTTGTAAATTCCCAAACTTCTGACATTCTTCACATCCCTTGTAATACTTGAAACAATCCGCCATCATAGTAGGCCAATAGAAACCGGCTCATCTAAGTAATCACTTCATCTTTGGAGCCGATTGATGTGTACCACAAATACCTTCATGGACCTCACCCATGGCGACTTTGGCCTGATCCGAATCAAGACATTTTAACAACAAATCTTCGGCGTTCCGACGATAGAGCTCATCATCAAGCAAAACATATTTAAATGATATCCGCCTAATCTTTCTGTCTGCACCACGACCAGGATCCTTCAAATAAGCAATAATAGGTACTCTCCAATCCTGACCTTCAACTTTGGATTGATTAGCATTATCCAAAGGATTTTTGCTTCTGTCAAGGGAAGAAGCGGTCAGACCGCTTTCAGAACCGGTCAGACCGGTTCCAGCAGTCAAACCGGTCTGACCGGTTTCTGAAACCGGTGTGACCGGTTCATCTAGAACCAGAACCTCGGCTTTCGTTCGCATCGGTTTTTGGAGATAGAAATACTTCTTTGCAACCATATAACCAGATGCTTTCTGAGCAAGAGTATTTGCCTTAATTCTCTCCTCTTGGAATATGTTTTATTGTGAATTCATCAAAAGAAGATATAATATCAAGGCATCTATCAAGATATGCATTTAATGAACCATTATAACATTGGCATACCTTTGATACTTGATGTACCACCAGGAGCGAATCACCAAAAGCTTCAACATGCTTTATGCCCATATCTTGTAAAAATTCCAAGACAAATAGAAGAGCTTCATATTCAACTTGATTGTTGGTTCGCTTTTCTTCCAATCGGTTTGAAAATTCAAAAACGGCACCACTTGGAGAAATCAAAACACCACCAATTCCTTGCCCATCATTGCAAACCGATCCATCAAAGTATAGCTTCCATGGTGTACAAGTAATATAACCGACGTCGAACTCACAAGAGTCATTAATCCGATGTTCAACAATAAAATCGGCTACAATTTGACCTCTCATTGATTTCAAAGGTTCACAAGTCAAATCATACTCAACCAAAGCATAAGCCCACTTGCCGACTCTTCCACTAGATATCGGCTTTTGCAACATATGTTTAATCACATCGGTTTGACACAACACGATGCAAGTACTAGATAATAGATAATGTCGCAGTTGAGTGCAAGCATGATACAAGGATAAACATAACTTTTCAATGAAAGTATACCTTGTTTCTGCATCAATGAGTCGTCGGCTTACATAAGCAATCACATACTCCTTGTTGCTAATTTCTTGAGTCAAAACAGCTCCAATAGTTCTATCTTCAGCCGCCACATAAAGTCTAAATGGAACGCCCCGCTTAGGCGCCCTAAGCACTGGTGGTGAAGACAAGTATTCTTTGATTTTCTCAAAAGCTTCTTGCTATTTTGCCCCCCAAGTAAAATCGGTTTCATCTTTCAACCGAAGTAAAGGAGTAAACGCATCAACTTTTCAAGACAAGTTAATTATAAATCTTCTCAAGAAATTTACCTTGCCTAGAAACCTTTGCAAATCTTTCTTGGAAGTAGGAGCTTCGACTTTCTTCATAGCTTCAATTCTCTTGGGATCAATTTCTATGCCGTTCTCATGAATAACAAACCCAAGAAACTTCCCAGCCGAAACACCACTTATCTCTTTTTGCTATCTTTTTCTTGATTAACTTGATTAAGACATCGGCTATAGGCATAGGATATGAATCTTTTGGAGTGGCTTTATTAAGATCTCTAAAGTCAATGCAAACTCTAAGTTTTCCCGAATCTTTCTTTTCAACGGGAACAATATTAGAAATCCACTCCGCATAACGACAAGTCCGAATAAAACCAGCATCTAGCAAACGATTAACTTCTTCTTTTATTCGGTCATAAATAGCGGGATTAAAACGTCTAGCCGATTGTTTAAAAGGTCTAAAACCGGCTTTTATTGGTAAACGATGCTCAACTAAGTCACGACTTAAACCAGGCATCTCACGGTACTCCCAAGCAAAACAATCGACATACTCTTTCAACAAATTTATTAATTCGGCTTTAAACTCAGCCGATAAATTTTTGTTTACAAAAGTTGGCCTAGGAATAGTACCATCACCAATATCTATTTTTTCTAAAGGGTCGGCTGACGTAAAACCTTGACCCAATTTATCCATATCACCAAGATCCTCAATAGCTTCGAACATACCGGCCGAATGAGTTCGATGATGATCAATTCGGTCTTGAAGCCACTGTCCAGATGCAAACCGGTCTGACCGGTTCCCAGAAGCGGTCTGACCGGTTTGGCTCGATCGGCACTGTTTGGGGCTAAACCGGTCTGACCGGTCTCCAGAAGCGGTCTGACCGGTTTGTCTTTGTTGATTCTTCTGCTCCATTAATTACAGCAAGTAATTCAACCGATTTTCCATCGGCTTTAATGTAGCAGGAACAAAACCATCCTTGGTGCAACTGATTAATTCATAGTCGGTCAAATCCATGCCCGACAAACATTGAACTTTCTCGTTTGCACTAAGGGAGTCGGAATCGGCTGTTGCAACAAAGGAAGAAGTGTCACCATGGACAACTTCGACTTCATCGCCGATCCACTGAATGAGATATTGATGCAAGGTAGATGGAATACATTTATTAGCATGAATCCAATCTCGACCAAGAATTAAACTGAAGTTACCTTGCACCTCAGAGACGAAGAAAGCTGTGGCAATAGTCTTGCTACCAATAGTCAGCTCCATAGAAGCCACCCCCTTGACACCAATGGGATCACCTCCACCAACTCCACTGACCGTCATGTTCGTCTTGATCAGTTCTTTGTCTTTTCCACCAATTTTCTTGTAGAGAGAGTATGGCATGAGATTTACAATAGCTCCACCATCAACCAACATACGAGAAATTGGCTTCCCGTTGATGTGCCCCCTCATGTATAAAGCCTTGAGATGATTCTCTGATTCGCTAGGCTTCTGAAACACAGCATCTCGCGGCCCAAGTTGAAGATGAGAAACTTCCTCCTCCGGCACCACATAATAGTCAGATGATAAATAGACAACATTAATTTCCATGTTGTCACGCTCTGGAGAAGGCTCAAAATCAACTAATTCTTCATCTTCAACCACTGGAGGAATTGGCGGAGTAATGTTGACGGTTGAAGAAACATCAGCCACTGCTTCTGGTAACAAACCGGTCTGACCGGTTATAGAAACCGGTCTGACCGCTTCTGGAGCAGTCGACTGGCCCAAGCCGGTCTGACCGGTTTTAGAAACCGGTCTGACCGCTTCTGCAGCGGTTGGCTGACCCAAACCGGTCTGACCGGATTCAGAAACCGGTCTGACCGGTTGTGCTGCTGATTGCACAACAGGTTTAGCTTGCCAAATCTTGGTCTGAGGGATCATAGGCCTGTAGTTGTTGAAGTAGTCATCCCTCATCTTCTCAGCTTCGTGTTCCCTTTTCTCTTTGTTGCGTAAACGCTGCAACTTTCGCTTCTGTGTATGAGTCAACCCAGAAGGACACCATCTTGGTTGAAACACTTTCTTAACACCCTTACTATTGCTGGCTTCATGATCATTAACCATGACCGGCCTTTTAATCGGAACAGGAGCCGAATCTCCGATGACCATCGGCTTTGTACCCAAGTCTTGTATAGCCACTGGAATCTCGCCAATTTTTATAAATTTACTGGCTTGGGCTTGCACATCCTCCTTCTTCTCCTTGATACGATACTCTTGCTTAGGAGGAACATGAAATTTCTGCTCAGACCGAAACCGGTCTGACCGGTTCATGAAACCGGTCTGACCACTTTGATGAGCGGCTGAAAAACCTGATTGGTATGAGCCCAATCGGTCATGTACAGAACCACCATGACGCTTGTAACTTGTAGGATCAATCCAACGCTGTGGTGACCTCTGTCTCTTTTTTGTTGGCCGATCAACTTGAACGGCCTTTGTGTACTTGTTCATGAGCTGAGAAAATGTAGGTCCTTGCTTCAGAATCCTCCCCTGAATCTTTGGCTCATTGATTTTCCAAGTACCCACTTTCGGGCGCTTAGGCTTAAAAGTTCTTGGACGGTCTGGAGACAAACCGGTCTGACCGGTTTGTAAAACCGGTCTGACCGGTTTCGCCTGGCTGGCGAACCGATTTTCTTCCAAGGAACTTCCTTGCCCCCCGGGTCTTGATGTGTTAATGGTGATCTTCAGAGACTCTTTTCCATCAAGAGTCTTACCAACCATCACTGTTCTGACCGGAACTTTGTCATCAACTTTTTCCGGCCTTGGGTCTCCAATCACCACGTTCTTCCCTTTAGCTCCATCGGCTTGTTCCGGCCGAATCAGCATCTTGGTGTTCACATCCAAGGTATGAACAGGGAAAGGAGCCTTGTCAACTTGCATTTCAGCGAGCACCAATCGACCTTCATTAAGGGCCGATTGTACCTGTCGTCGAAAAACATTGCAATCATTCGTTGCGTGAGAAAAGGAATTATGCCACTTACAATATGCACGATTTTTCAATTGATCGGCTGGTGGAATTGCATGAGAAAGTTTAACAAAGCCATTCTTAAGCAATTCATCAAAAACACGATCACATTTGGCTACATCAAAAGTAAATTTTTCTTCCTGCCGATTTTTCTGAATCGGCTTCAATGAAGGACAAGAACCAGGTTTACTTTTGGATGACCAAACAAATTCAGCAGCATAAATTTCATTATCATCATCCGAAGAATCAGAATCATTATCAATAATGTGTACATTCGAACGATGGGGTTTAGCAGATTCTTTTGCATTTTTAAATTTTAGCTCTAAACTCATGGCCTTCATTTGCAAATGATTAATAGTGAGAAAATCAGAACCTTCTAATTTTTCTTTGTAATGAGACCGTAAGCCTACAAAAGCCAAATCTGCTAAATTCTTTTCAGAAACAGTTATATTGAAACATCGGTTCTTGACATCTTTAAATCTTTTAAAATATTCAAGAACCGATTCCTCACGGCTTTGCTTAACCAATGTCAAATCAGATAACTTAGCTTCGTTTTCTCCGCTAAAAAAGTGATCATGAAATTTGCGCTCCAATTGAGTCCAATTATGAATAGAGTTTGGAGCAAGCGAAGAAAACCATGAAAAAGCAGTTCCGGTTAAAGATAATGAGAACAACCGTATACGCAATGCCTCATAGAAAGATGCCTCTCCTAATTGCAAAATATATTGACTAATGTGTTCCCAAGGAGTTCTATTATCCTCACCACTGAATTTAATGAAATCGGGAACACGCCAACCATTAGGATAAGGAACCAAATCAAATTCAGGCGGATACGGTTTTTGATATAAGCGTGAACTACCCGATTCAAGCCCGAGTCTAGTTCTAAGAGTATTTGCTATGTCTTCTTTAAACTTAGCTAACTCGGCTTGGTATTTCCCATCACCTCTGTTATGTGGAATGCGGGGAACACCATAGATCGTATTCTGAGAAGTACTCGGAATTGGCGTGGGAACTGCGCCAGATTCGTGGGGTATACTTCCCGTGGCACGTGGAATAGTGTAAACAGGACCAGAAGTAGAGGCATTAGTCAAAACCATCGCACCAGACGCTCCCACACCCATAGAACCGGTCTGACCACCAGAGGGGGCCAAACCGGTCTGACCGGTTGTACAAACCGGTCTGACCGGTTGTACAAACCGGTCTGACCGGTTCGTGGACCGAACCAGGGAAAGATGTTTGTCCCGCATAAAAATTCATCGGCATGCCCAAATTAGGATCTGAAGTATTTTCTGGCACGCCTGATGAGCTAGGAGTTGAGTTAGGTAATTCATTAATTTCTACATTATTTTTTCTTTTATCAGAATTACCCATCGTACTAGAAATCAACTCACTAGTAATAGTTTGTGCAGCAAGTAATTTGTCATCCATCATACGAGTAATTTGCTGCATTAAATCAGAGGATTCGTCAGTTACCTTAGGGATTTCTTCAACTTGATCGTTCGCCAACTTGAATGCCGGCATGACGAATTCCTCTACTCTCTTGACAAGACCACCGCGATCCTTCTTAAAGCCCTTCAAGAATTGAGCCCTGAAGTGCTCTTCAGCGATCAAGTACCGCTTCCGCTCCTCGTCCGTGAGCTCTTCCATCGTCGCGGTGATGATTACAAGCATGATACAAGGATAAACATAGCTTCTCAATGAAAGTATACCTCGGGGAAGTCTTACCCCTTTCGAATAGGTTACAATATGGAATTAAACTCGGAATCCTAATCCTACTCGAATTACAGAAACAAACCGGTCTGACCGGTTTGGCAAACCGGTCAGACCGGTTTGGCCACGACAAGGTCAAATTCGACAGTCAACACAATCAAACCGGTCTGACCGGTTTGGCAAACCGGTCAGACCGGTTTGGCCACGACAAGGTCAAATTCGACAGTCAACACAATCAAACCGGTCTGACCGGTTTGGCAAACCGGTCAGACCGGTTTGGCCACGACAAGGTCAAATTCGACAGTCAACACAATCAAACCGGTCTGACCGGTTTGGCAAACCGGTCAGACCGGTTTGGCCACGACAAGGTCAAATTCGACAGTCAACACAATCAAACCGGTCTGACCGGTTTGGCAAACTGGTCTGACCGGTTTGGCCATGACAGGACCAATTTTGACTGTCAACACATCGCTTGTCGCTGGACCCTGGCTCATAGCGGGTGATTTCAACCTCATTCGACACACAGCGCTGACAAGAACACCGGAGCGTTCAACTCCTGAGCTCTAGCCGCTGCCTTCAACAATGTCATTGACTCCCTCCTCTTTGAACACCCACTCCTCGATCGCCTATATACATGGTTAAACATGCGCGATCAGCCCACTTTAGCGAGGTTGGATCGGGCGTTCTGCAACAATGACCACAACTCCGCCTTCCCAAACACCACGCTCTCATCCCTCACCAGGATCACTTCCGATCAGGCGATCACACACCTTTGATGATTACAATCACCACCAAGCTCCCGTTCTTCTCAGCCTTTCGATTCGAATGAAAGCGACCAGGTAGGATGCAAAGGTATGGGTCAAACAACAATTGCAAATTCCTAATTGCTCTGATCGATCCGTTCGAAGAGAATCGTGCTGTGTCAGCTGGTGAAAAGATGCGCAGCCAAAGAAAGACTAAGCCTGCTACTGCGAGAAAGAGCAGCTTACTGGAAGCAACGAGGCAAAATCAAAGCAATCAAAGAAGCTGATGCCAAGACCAAGTTCTTCCAAGCCCATGCCTCGCAAAATTTGAGGAGAAATCAAATCAAGGCAATGAAGGTGAATGGAAACACTCTTTATGGACACGAAGCAAAGGTTGCAGCTCTCACCGGCTACTATGTAAACCTGCTGGGGACCTCGCCTGATGCAACCTGGCGATTTAGCTTGGAAGGCATATACCACAACTCTCCACACCTGAGTGCGCCAAACATCGCTGATCCCTTCACCGAGGCCGAAGCCAAAGCCGCAATAAAATCAATGAACAAGGGTAGTGCTCCAGGGCCTGATGGGTTTGTGTTAGCAGTAATCGTGACTTGGAGTTTGTCTTCCGGTCAGTTGTGTGCGTCACGTGTGTATGTGCAGTTGTGTGTGTTGCATGTAGCAAATGGTGTTCATGGGTCACAAACATCCTGACCTCTTCCAAGTCCGATGTGGTGGTCAATGGTGTCCCATTTTCTTGGATCAACTGCAAAAGAGGACTTCGACAAGGCGACCCACTCTCACCTTATTTGTTCATTCTTCTAGCGGATGTCCTCCAACAGCTAATTACCAACTCAGGTTCAGTCCGGCACCCTCTGATCAACTCTCTACCTGCCCAATTCTGCAGTACGCAGACGATATATACATTGTTGCTGATCAGAGCCAATTTAGATGTCCAGGCACTGAAGAGGCTCCAGGAGGATTTCAGTGATGCCACCGGCCGACTGTGTGAAATTAATGCACGACGGGGTATTATTCTTTGGCGAGCTTTCTCCTTTCACGAAATTTCTTCGTGTCAGAGAGCTTTATAGAGAAAGGAGGAGACAACTTATGTGGGCCAACAACTTTGTTGGTTGCGCTCAACAACATTTTTCTGGCTTAATTTTTAACGGCTTTGCTGTATCCATCCTTCCATCGATAAAAAAAATATTTTGGACTCTCTTTAAATATCACTCTCGAGTTTAATTCTCTAACGAACCGGTTGGCAACTAACTTACTCCCTCCGGTTCTTAGAAGTCGTTTAGGACAGCGACACGATCACCAAAACAAAACTTTAACTTCTCTTTTCTATAAAAATAAGTATTTCTTAAAAAGTTATATATGTATATTTTTATATTTTCAAGACCAATCTATCTTACTATTACTAATTGGAGGCTCCTTTTGGAGGCTCCAGAATAATTCCCACTAGATACGCTAGAAAAAAAGATAAATACTAGAAATTCTCACAAAAATCAGAAACATCCGGCCATTAGTTTTGTAGATACAATCATCATTAGCCGTGAGATCTATTCTATTTTTAAAAAATTACCCACCATCGCCATTATAGAAAATTAAGTTAAAATAACCCCCTTAGCATGTATACGAATTACTCATCTCTGCCATGGGATATAACCAGTAAACCACAGCTGAGCCTCCCGTCGTCGTAGAAACAAAATATCAATCCTTTCTCAAAAATAATATACCGATCCTCCCATCAATCCGGCCCATTACTCAGCTCTTCGAAACTAATCCAAGCGCATGAACTGATGCCAAAATAATCTACCGCTGCAGCTGCTCATTACCAAAAAGAAAAGCCTGCTCGATACTGACAGATCCTGAACATGAGGGAACCTTGACCAGGCTAAACAAGTTTGTTTGTGGTGGCTACTATAAGCGAGATGCTTTATGTAGCAGTTATTGCCATCATATATTATCGCGAAAAAAGAAGCTGTAGGTGCTGCGCGACCTGTCCAACGGTGATCTAGGCATCTGGCAATGTATCAACATGTGAGTAGGCATGGTGTTTTTAGTGACTATAATGCTGTGAGGGCATGCTAATGCAAGATCATTCAGCCAAATACCATTTATAAATATCCTTTCTAATTCAAATATGTTGGAATGGTATTTTAAAGCTATAACCCAACAAGCAAGGGCAGTGACGTGAACCTGTGACCATGGAGTGCTCTGGATACACATCAATAACGATATTAGTGGTCATGGACAGAATATTAATGAAACAACAAGCTAGATTTGAAGCTCATCATGTGACATTGAAAATACATAGAAAATACTTGCAATACATAGACATTGAATCATCGATCATTGATCCTCTCTAATTCAAATATTATTGGTATTATAGTTATAACCCCTAGCAAGGGCAATGACATGAAACAGTGACCATGAAGATTTATTTAAACAAATAGAGTATTATTGATAGGTGATTCCTATCCGTTCATATAGTGAATATCAGCAGTACAATACATCACCTGTCATGAATGGTGACTGCAGTTTCTGATGAGGTATGTAGTGTTTGGAATTGGTATATATTTCAATCTTTACTAATTTAAAGTATTTTTCAATAATTTTGTAATTATGTATACCTATATTATATATTACAACAGTAATGTTTTAAATAACTTTCATGCATAGTGGTCGATATATTACGCTTAATTATTATCATATATAGGATGATAGAGTAAGCATAGGCAAACCCATATAGGCGTGTGGAGAGACAACTGTAACACCGACGATACGGTTAAATTTTAGGAATCAAGAAAGATTAACCACGAGGATCAAGTGGCAGATCTCTAAATACCACACGTGTAGGAGTATAGAGGGACCACAATTTGGATTCAAAGTCAAATTGTTGGATCCAAATGGCCAAATGCCCAAATGGAAACAAAGCACTCCTAGATTGGTGTATACTACGTCTACGGGGTGGGACTCTATAAGTATCAAACACATGAATGGGGATGAAATCATGAGAAGAATAGAGCCATGGGAAATTCATATATGTGGAGATGAACGATGGGGATACAACCTTAGTAGTCAAATCAAAAGATACAAGAGCAAAGCTCTAGCACCGAATATGGTAATAAGTGCCCTGGAGCAGAAAGGGAGGTAAGACACATTTATGAAGAATGACGCTATATTTTGTGCTAAACATGGACGCAAGCAGAGGTACATGTAGGACTTTAGCCAATAGTGCTGCGCGCAATCGTCCAGAAAGATAAATAATAATGCGATAACATTTCATTGTTGTAGATAAATAGTTAATTAATTAATGTCATAGCAGATTAATTAGAAGCAAATTGAAGAGACAAATGGCAAGGAGCATTTGAACAAACATGCTGTGTAAGCAAGCAATTAATAAGGTTTATGCATTCTCTGGGTAGATTATTAATAAAATGAACAAGTGAAAGGTAGTATAAAAATATTCATGAGTAAAATTCATGTACATATTCTAAACAATGCTACACATTTTTCCTTCATTTTTAAAATAATGACGATCATATAGGAAATTTCCCCAATAAATTTCAAAGATGCATTTTGCCTTCTAAAATTGCTAGCCCGTGCATGTGCACGGGTTGATGGACTAGTTTATATAATTTTCACATTTCCATACTCAATGATTTAAATGTTATTCATGATTTATATTCCCATTGTTTGAATCAAACCTTATCCAAAACGACTTCTAATACAAAACCGAAGGAGTATATAAATATCACTCTCGAGTTTAATTCTCTAACTTGCAAACAAAGAGTGGATGTATTATGTATACTAGGCGATATCCCGCGCGTTGCTGTGGGACTTTTTAAACAAAATTTTAAGGTGAAATTTCAAAATAGAACCTAAGGTGATTGAACGCTGAACTACAACAGTATGTTCAAGAACTTGGATGCAAGGTAGAAGGATTCCCTCAGACATACCTGAGGCTGGGGTTACCGCTGTCCAATGAATAGCTCAGACTCACGGCCTTCGCGCCACTGATCTCCAAGACCGACAAATACCTGGCAGGATGGCAATCTCACTACCTAAATCACCAAGGCTGAGTAGTCCTGGTTAACTCAGTTCTTAGCTCTCTGGCAGTCTACACAATGCTCTCCATGCTCCTGCCAATCGGAGTGCTGGAAGCTATCGATGCTCGCCGCCGAGCCTTCCTCTGGTCAGGTGACAACCGCACGTCTGGAGCAGAATGCTTAGTTGCCTGGGAGAATGTCTGCCTACCTAAGGACCAAGGAGGGCTTGGGGTCAAGCAACTGGAACTACAGAACCAGTGTCTGCATGACACTTTTTGGTAAAATCATCTATGCAACCGTAAAATTTGCATGTGTCAAACTTAGACAATATTGGGGACAGAACATCATGTGCGTCATATTATAGTATTGTACTATAAGTTACATATTGTTCAATTAGAGATGCAACATCGTGGATAGTATGTTATTCGATCTTGTTGTTCAATCATGTCATGACACAGCAAAAGCCGCGATCAACACACGCATAATTAGGGTACCCTCTACACGGCGTACATTCATATAAGTACGGTTGGATTTGCCGAGAGCAGGGGCAGTTTTATGGGGACGTGTGAGGCGGCGGTGGGAAAGGTGAGGTATAGCCGGCGGCGGTTGAGGTGGCATGGAGGCGAGGGGGCGGTGGCGGGTTTCAGGGAGTTGAGGCGGTGGAGGCGAGAGGTCGGCGGCGGCGGTTGGCAGGGAGAGGGCGGGGAGGCTACTGGGCGGCGGTGCAAGATTTGAGATGGCGCTAAGTAGGAGCTGACGGTGGTGGGTTTTGATTGTGCTGACGTCAGCGGATGACGTGGCTAGCTGTGGATGGAGAGAAATAGGGGTGTGACTTTTAGTAGGTACCAATTATATAGTTATTATAGATAACGCCGAGGCCACAAACAGCATTACCTAGTACCGTAGATGGAACACACCAGCCACATGCTATTTAATTTCAGGTAAGAATCTTTTAATCTACAATATTGGTCTCGATCTCTTGTTCATGGCGGTGAATACATACACGAATGAAACACTGCATAGGCCTATAACAACCGCAAAGGGACACTGCAAGTTAGTGCGTCAGTTTCAGACTTCAAGTTATAGTACCATTTTCGATCAACATTTCCAAGCATACACTTCCAACTGAAAACAAATGAGCAATCACATCCCAGCAAAATAGCAATATAGCGGTCAAAGCATTCTAATTATTAAAGTCATAATGCCCAAACACAGACAGGTTGTTCACATGCTACAACCAAACATAAACCATAACTATTGATAGTTTTCTTCACAGACTAGATCAAGTTATTACAACACAGCTCATAATCACGATATATCCCAATGTGTCTGGTCCAATTTCTTGATGTTGAAACGCATTAGACGAGATAAAATTTTCATTTTCTATGTATGTCCAAACTTCACAACTATTGTATATTGATCAGAACTAATCTATGCCAGCTGCTGCAGCATTTGATTTCTATTCCCTTAAGAAGCAGTAACTGATTATACTTCTTCCATGATGCCATCTTGTAAGATTGCAGGCGGCGCTGATTACCCAATACAATGTACATCAATCAGCATAAAATGAGACATGGACACATCGTGGGCTCGTGGCATCAAATTAACTAGCATGAATAATCAAAATGTTTTTTTGGTAATTTTTCTTATATTCCCTTTTTTGTAGGTTTTTGTTGGTAAAAATAAGTCATCATCTTGTGCAATTGTGCTTGAGGTGAAGATCAAGGTGCAGGAGCCTGCCATCACAAAAAAAGGTACCCTTTTCCCTTTATC
>OAMR01000185.1:351913-375404 GCA_900205405.1 Echinochloa crus-galli
CGGGCGAAGCGCGGGGCGGCGACGGCGCGCACGCGTCGAGCTCGAGCCCCGGCGACTGTGGGCGAGCTGGCGCCCCGGCGCACGACCGGCCGCGGGCGAGCTCGAGCCTCGGCGCGTGGGGTGAGCTGAGGCGGGCTCAGGCGGCGCGGCAGTGGAGCTGGGGTGGGCGGCGGGCGGTGCAGCGATGGAGATAGGGTGGGCGGCGCGACGGCAGCGCTGGAGCTGGCGGCGGGCAGCGCATGGAACCGAGTGGAGGAGCATGCGGGTGCAGGTAGCAGGCCCGGGCGGAGGCGGCGGCAGTGGCCGCCTGGCTGGCCCAGGCGGTGCGGTTGGTTCAGCAGCTGGAAGAGGATAACCGGAGGGACAAAAGAAAAACCCAAAATCTAACCGGAGAGGGCTCTCCATCTAGAGTTATCGCGAGAGCCCTCCTAATCACCGTCTCTTTTCCATCGGAGGCACGCCCGCACGCGTCTTTATGTTTCTGTCGTGGGTCCCATATATCGGTGACCCAGCTTCTATCGTTTCGGCAACGAGCGGACGCGGAGGGAGGGCCGGAGGGGGCTATTCATTTCTCATCTCCTTCTACCCAATCAATTCCCAGTATTCTCGATCCAGCGGAGGGCGACGGGGGCGGGGACGGAGGCGTTTCGATTCGGCGGAGGGCGACGGGGGCGGAGGCGTCGCGGGGTAGCAGATCAGCCCGGAGCGCACCACGCTCGATCTGACGGAGGCACGGGGAAGCGGATCGGGAGCAGGCGATGGGGGCGGAGGCCGAATCCATTCCGGGGGATGGAGGCATCGCGGGGGTAGCGGATCAGGAGCAGCGCACAATGCTCGATCCGCAATCCGGCGGAAGCGACGCGAGCGGAGGCCGCGTGCAGCGAGAGGGCAGCTGATTCGCAAGCGGCAGCACATCAAGGTGAGCACCACGCTGTGGGCGATGCTCCACTCCAAAGCTCGTGAAGGCGGCGAGCGGAGGTGGCTCACGCAGTGGGAGTCGAAGACAGGTGAGTTGGCTAGCGGATCTGGCGAGCTGAGGTGCCAGTACGAGGGTAGGCGGCGCACCACTGCAAGAGGAGGCCCATGCGGAGGGGCACCAGGAGGAAGATGGAAGTTCAGCCGCGTGGGAGAGAGGAGGTCATGGGTCGGCGACAGGTACGTCCACCACGTGTCCACGCCAGCATTGTCGATCCGTATTCTCTACTGCTTTCCGCTTCATTGTGAATTTGTGCCTGCAATCTGCATCCCACCAGACTGATATAGCTCCTGGCGGCGGTGCCCCGGCTCGCAATTTCCCATCCTGACCCGTCCACGCGTTGAAAAGCAGGACAACGGCGAGATCTGCTAACAATGAAGAGGTACAGAGATCAATGCTCCTGAGCGAATGGTTCTACTGGGTGCTAGCGTGGGCAAAAAAGGAGGCAATATCCTGTTCATCGGTCTCCACAGCGCCGGTGCTCCCTTTCTCTCTACGAACCTTGGAACCTTTTTACTGGAGAAAATAGGGCTGTCAGATATCTTGTTTGTTGTTTTTTGTCAATTTTTTCTTGGATAAATGCTTCTAAATTATATGTTAATCATAGCTTCTAGACGGCATGACTGATCACCTTTTCTAATGTCAATTAGGAAGTAACTTGTCAATGTTTATGTGTCTTTATGAAGTAACTTATCAGAGTTTTATATGATATCATAAATAACTTGTCAGTAGTTTCAATCATACCGAAAAAGTAATTTTATTGTTTTTGGGCTCCTGTGTAATTAGGGAAGTAACTTATGTGCATGGTCCCTATAGTTTTAATTTCTATACAAGTGTTGCACTATGTTACTGCATGATTTTGTATTGCTTGTTTTTTTTCTTTTTTTAGTCTCTCCATAGGTTTTTTTTTCTAATTTTCTAGATTGTGGGTGTTTATGTGTTACGTGCATAGTGCAGTCACATTAGCCCATTAGCTTGCAAGTCCTCTTTTTGTTTAGACTGTCATTTGTGCGTGCGCGCTTGCGTGCATGCTTGTGTGTTGCTTAACTTTGTTACTCTTAATATATCTTTTGATGGTGTTTGTTATCATGTCTGTTGTTAGTCAAATTTTTTTGCGAAAGCAAATGCTTCTTAATTATGTGCTAATCGTAGCTTGCAGATGACATAGCTCGTCCTCGATCCTAAAGTCAATTAGAAACTAACTTGTCACTACTTATGTGTCTTTAGCATGTAACTTATGAGAGATTTATATGTTATAGAAAGTAAATTTTCACTAATTTCAACCACACAGGTAAGTAATTTTAATATTTTATTGGCTTCTATGTGAATTAGGAAGCAACTTATGTCAGTGCTCACTATAATTAGAATTTCTGTACTGCACTATGTATATGCATGATTTGGTCACTTGTTTTTACTTTTGTAATTCTAGGTTTTTTGCTGATTGTTTTTTTAGTATTGCTGATGTTGTAGCACGTCTCATGATGCTGATGTTGTAGCATGTCTCCATTTTATAGCAGTTCAGTACTTGTATATCTGATAAAGTGTGCGTTTTCTGTGTAGAATTTTTCCTGATGATTATGAACCTGAACTTTTGATTATCATAATACAAATTTATTGTTCTATTCCTGTTTTGGTAATTGTAGCTGATAGTTGGTTTGACAAGTGCTAGATCAGTAATAGTGTCATCAGTAGGTTGCCAGATTTCGTATGCACCATCCTGATTGTTGTTTAGCTGTTCCGTACTTGCCTGATGGTTGAATGGACCGAATTATGGGTGAGTGTTTAATACCGAGATCATATAAACCGCATTCTTTTCGCTGACCTGAACATGCCCTTGAGCTGATGACCCTCATGGTGCACACCTTTCCTATTTTTTATAGTTATTGGTAACATAAGAAGTAACTTATGAATTATTTACAAAATATAGAAAATAACTTAGGATTAATTTACACCATATAGGAAGTAACTTCCTCTAATTTGCATTTTATAGCAAGTAACTTTTTTTAGGAACATATCTAATTTGATGCTCAACAACTATGTGCTGCTTTGGATAATGAAAATGAACCATATAATGCCAATGCAGGAAATCATCACTCATGTACTATTTTCCCCATCTTTGTGAATCTTTGTGTGGCTGTGTTATGTGCAGCTCATGCAATCACTTTATGTGGTTGTGTTAGTAGAGCTAGCTGAGTGGCCGAGTGGGTGATTTTTCTAGGATACAAAATAAAACAATAGATTTTGCATTGTGATAATCAAACATGTACATAATTTTCTAATATTTTTCTCTAGGATTTTCATGTGCTTATTGCTCTGGGTGAAATGCACTAGTTGGATATAAAATCACCACTGTTGAATTGTTGTAAGAAACAATTGTGATTTAGGGTGAAAAAGGATCTGTACTTGTGTGACAAAATCTGAGAAATAGAAATGTATTGATTTTAGTGAAGCAACATGCAAAATTTGAAAAGTACAAATGCTTCTTAATTATGTGCTAACCTTACACTGACAGTAGGAAGTACCCTAACACCGATAGTAGGAAGTAACTTGTGATTACTTCCACATTGTAGGAAGTAATTCTTTATCAAAATATATGAATTGCGAAGTAATTTTATGATATATAAAGTTATTTATTTTTTCTTTTCCCAAAGCATACTGCATAACTATACTTTTGTTATTTGCTACCCACCATTATATCATTGTTTCTTCTTGTATACCTAAGAATAGACTGAAAATATCTGATATGTAGGCGTATATTACTTGGTTTTTTTCTTTTTGCAGTTGTAAAATCATGCATGACATGGTAATATGAAGTATATTAGTGGTGAAGAGCATTCTACCAACAAAAATCAAGGTGATAACCTTAAGGGCAGACGTAGGTCTATTGCAGCTAGAATGAAGAAAGTAAATCAAGGTACTTCTGCTAGTGGTGATGCACCAAAGAGGAAAATAGTGAAGAGGAACCTTCAGGTTTGTTCTTACTTCTTATCATATATTCTGACTTTTCATGTTTCTGACCTTGTAACCTAGTTTGATCTAATTGTTCTACCATTTTCTTCTTTCACATTGTAGCAAGACAACAACCATGCCTCGTTATGCTTGTGAAAATCATTTTATTTTTCCTATGTTTCATCTCATTTATTATATGATCCATTTATTTTTATTGATTGGTCCTGTCAGATGAGCTTCTCTGCTGCAACAACTGCCCCCGCACCTTCCACCCGGAGGGCCTCGCCATATCAAGGTAACACCCACCAAGCTTCAGAATCGATCTGGGTCAAAGCTTTGTTTGTCTGAATAATAATCGCCATGAAGGTAGCAAAGCAAAACTAGCTGTTCATGTTGATTGATTTTTCAGGTTCCAGAGGGCTCCTGGTCGTGCCACTACTGCCGATGCATCCTGTGCATGGCAAATGATGATCAGGGCCTGTCCACATGCCAACAATGCAGTGGCAAGTGTAAGCATTTCTTTCACTGTCTATATGCTTTCTCATCCCGTCCCGTCCTCTGATTTTTGCTGAAGAGGGAGGAACCGATGGAGTGCAATGGCAACTACTCTGCAGATCATCAGACCTGTCGTTCGTTGTTGAGCAACGGGCACGACATCGGGGCATACTACAGTGAAACATGCAAGAAGGTGAGCTATTGCTGATATACAACTACTTCAACCGTACTACCTACTATGTGCTAGTCGGTTACCATACAGGAAGTACTCTTCGTCAATTTACGTGGTATAGGAAGTAACTTAAGATTAATATACATGTTACATAAAGTAACTTTTGTTCTTTTTGCATTACTAAATACTATGTAACTATTCTACTTTTTCCTCCAATTGAATGCATTTTTTTGCTGCATAGCTAATAATCCACCTCAACTTT
Organism: Echinochloa crus-galli; assembly: GCA_900205405.1. Taxonomy (NCBI): domain Eukaryota; kingdom Viridiplantae; phylum Streptophyta; class Magnoliopsida; order Poales; family Poaceae; genus Echinochloa; species Echinochloa crus-galli. The sequence goes on from OAMR01000185.1 coordinate 356,768, forward strand.
CTGATATACATGTTTTAGTATTTTTGCAGTGAGCTATAAAAGTTGACCCCTGCCAACACTATGCAGCAGTAAAAATCAAGATGATAAGTTGACAAGCAAGCTCCTGCCTATTGCCACTACAAAGGTTCATTTTTATTAATGTTTAACTGCAATGGCAAGTGGGTTAATTAGTTGTGTTTTCAGTGGGTTGGGTTGGATGTAGAGTCCTTTAAGCTTTGGTTTGGGGTGGATGAGATGTGGGTTTGGTCCCATTAGGAGCCCTACCAAACTAGGTGTTGTCTTTTCGATTTTTTTGCTTACTAGTCTTGTGGTTTTCCCCGGACTGGTGCAGTTTATCTCATCTTCGGTGTCACATTAGAACATTCTTGTGATATTGTTTATGTCGATTTAATCATGACGTTATTGTTGTGGATATGCAAATCTATAATTTTTTTCTTCTATGTGATCTTTTTGTGAATTTTAAAATGAAGTAGTAACTCCATGATTCATTTTTTTTGTGAATGTTTGTGGTTTATCTTGAATGTAACTAGTTATTGTTGTGGATATGCAAATCTATAATTTTTTTTTCTATGTGATCTTTTTGTGAATTTTAAAATGAAGTAGTAACTCCATGATTCATTTTTTTTGTGAATGTTTGTGGTTTATCTTGAATGTAACTAGTATGTCACTTCGTCATATTCTTGTTATATGAATTTTTGATACAATCATATATATCAATATGAAATTGATGTTGCTAAAGCTTAGTATTGTAGTTCTGTAGCCTTTGACCTTCAGTGAAGTTTTTGTCGATTCCCATTTTCAGTGAGATGTAACTTTTCACTATTTCTGATCTTGAAAGTAACTAATCGTTGATTTATATCAGACATAAAGTAACTAATCTTGATTTATATCAGACAGAAAGTAACTTGTCTCTGCTTTAAAATACAGAGAAAGTAACTTATAATACTTTGGTTATGCACCCATATAGAAGCTTTAGTCCTACTTTTTTTATTGTGTAAGATAATAAAACATGACATATGATGTCATTTTGGTGATAATTTATCTATTTCTTTGTTCCTAAATACATCTTAAATCATGTCATTATATGTAGCAAATAAAATTCTAGCAACTGAATAGCCTCGCATGCCTTTAGAGCAAATTTTATTCATGTTCATGTGAAAAATTCAACTAAAAATTTCAATTCTAAATAGTGTAGTATGTCTCATCACTGTATACATAATTGTAAGACCTAACAGAAAGTTTAGATAGTAGTTTTTCTATTTTTTTGGCTCATGTGTATTTGATCATACAGAAAAATGTATCTTGTGATGGGACAAACTTTTCCCTGTTTAGAAACATTCCCGGTTCAAATAGTTTTTTTGCATAACTAAAGAATGAAGTGGTGTCGCTTTTTTATACAATTAATTGTTGGAGAAACATAATGTTCGTTCTTTTATCATTTTCAAGTTACAAAATTACTTCTTACAATCTCATGTAATGATTTCTAACTATGAATCCTTTTGTCTTCCATCAGGTACATATCTAAATCTGAGGCCCAAAAGAAGTAACATTTTCTGGAGACAAGAAGGACAAATGATCTCTACAACGCTTATTTTACTTGTTGAAGATACAAACATCACAGTTTGTGTTTGAGGGGTAAAACAAATATGTGCATAGTATGTTATAAGATATACGTCTAGGATTTTGAAATACTCATCTCAGCGAATGACACTTATCAATCCCATGATCTAGAATCACTCCTGTTGGATTCCTATAAGAATCGTTTATGTTTGAAGTGAAAAGGACGTGCACTGTGACCTGCCTGTGTTGATTTTTGGGTCTACGTATTGTTCGATCTCCACACTGCTTCAACATGATTTGCCCTGTTTTTGTCGTGGATTCATGGTTGTATGTGACGCTGGCTATGCCGCGCTAGCGTCTGGAAAAGACGTCAGTGTTGCAACTTGCAACGGACCGTGTCAGCCAAGATGTTACGTTTGTCGTTTGAACACTTTGCGCAACAGTGCTATTGTGCTAGTTGTTTGCGTACTCTGCCACGGTAGTTGCCGCGCTCCGCGCAGACATGCGGACACGAGTTTGCACCTTTTCGTTTTTAGCTTTTGTCCATATATAGTAATTGTCGGGGGGCTCTCCAGTTAGTGCTAACTGGAGAGGGATCTCCGTCTAGTCAAGTCTTTTTTTTATGAAACAAGCATAACCTTGCGATTGGTGAAAATCTGAAGCCGCGCATGCGGATCTAGTTAAGTGGTATTTTTTCTGCTCATTGGGGGCGTTTGGTGAAAATCTAAAGCTAAAAATCTAAAGCTACCAAAAAAAAGAAGAAGAAAATGTGGGGTGAGCTATCAAAAAAAAGAAAAAAATGCGAGGTGAGCTAAAATCTAAAGCTCCCAAAAAAAGAAGAAGAAATATTGTGGGGTGAGAGAGGCTCAAACTCTCAACCTCAGGATCACTCAATTTATATATGAGATCTACGCACTAGCCAACTGCGCCACCACCCCACGGATGATCTACGTCATTGTATTTCTATATATTAGATGGAGTCCAAAAGGAACCAAAGGAAACAATGTCGAAGAATATTTGGATCCCCAATTTCTATCATAATAACCAGAATTATTTAGATACATTGAGCTTAGCAACCTCAAATTTCATAGAGTAACCGTGGTCACTTATGCAAAAAAATTGCAAACCTCTTGGAATTTGCTTGAAGCTCCGCCACTGTAGCAACTAAAATCCTTGCTAGTTTAGGACAGGATAAAGCCAGCGTAACAAAAATTAGTTTTGCTAACACGTGTTTTTTTCAGTTATCTTTGTGAGAAACTACTACCACTCGTTTTTTGGGAAAAAACAGTTTTCCCATGTGCACGTTCTCACCAAACTGGACACTATTCCCTTGTTGGCCGGATGTGCATGCCAATTTTACAAACGTTGCACTTTGGGTCAACGAAACACTGAATCAGCTTAAAGCATTAAAAGAAAATTGTGAATGTTCAGCAAACCTTGGAGAGAGAGAGCGCGCGCGCGTGCTCACTAACATGGTATTATAATGTGTAAGCTTGATGTAAACGAGTAACCAAACAAAAACTTGTTTCTAAAAATACTCAGCATTGGGGGGTTAGTGAAAAAATAGTACTCTAACAGAATTCTAGTGATTTTCCAGCTTTCTAATAATTATTGGAAAAACCAATAATCCAGCTCAACTATCCTCAGATAAAGGGGAGGGGGAGTTTGAGCTCTCCCAATAGATTAGTTGGATTGAGATAAGATTATCGAGAAACTGCAAACTAACTCTTTCAAACCATAAAATAAATATTGAAAAATCTTAATTAGTTTGTTACCGCACAACCACTAGGAGAAAGACGAATATGACCTCAGGAACAGGGAGCAGCGAAGTGCGTAGATTGCGTGATTTATTGGCACACAAATTTCAGGCTTGTCGAGTGGTAGTGTCGCCATGCGCACCAAGGACAGCATCTACCCTTTTTCTTCGTAAATCGTAGTTGAATTTTACGGGAAAAGAAAAGAGAAGATAAATCGCAATTGAATGACAAAGCAGGAGCCCTTTTTGCAAAAAAAAAAAATCATATCGGATCTGGTTTGGTGGCAGTTGGCCTGGCCAGTTGCAGACACGTGACGTGAAGTCGCCCCCCTTGTTCTGTGTTACTTTGGTGGTTTTGATATATAAAGTTTCTTTTAGAAAATCAACAAAATTGGTTTTGTGGTGTAGTTGGTTATCACGTCAGTCTAACACACTGAAGGACCCGGTTCGAGCCCGGGCGAAACCTCATTTTGTTCTTTTTTTCTTTTGTTCTTCCCTTGTTTTCAACCATTTTTTAATGTGTTTTCAATCATTTTTTTCTCTTGTTCAATCTTTTTTTTCGGTTGTTCTTTGTTCTTTTGTTCTTCCCATGTTTTCAACCATTTTTTATGTGTTTTCAATCATATGTTTCTCTTGTTCAATCTTTTTTCGTTGTTCTTTTTTCACCCCTTGCTTTCAACCATTTTTTTAGATGTGTTTTCAATCATTTGGTAAGGAACAAATGTATGATCAATATATAAAGAAAACAATACGCAACCGACTTGAGCGTGAGAACCAAATCCGAGCCTATAAATGCAAAAACCAAGTTCCAATCTCAACTGACAGCGACTGCGATGGACGCACATCACCACAGATAATATGCAACCCAGATCGCCTGATCCGTCACAGTCCCATTAACTTATAGGACAGCGAAAACTGTATCATTACATGTAAGGTAAGGCGAAAGCAACTGCTGCGACAGATCGACAAGTAGTACCGGGAGATCCATCAAGATGCGGCCAACATCGGGTCAGGCATGGAATTTGTGCGATTTTTTAGCATGTCCGAATTCTCAATAATGTCGATGAACAGAATTTGGCCAAATTCAGAAAATTCTGCTCAGATTCAGATATTGATTTCACAAGTCTGAGCATAAAACTCTAGTGAGTCGTAACTAATTACAGACGGTAACCGAACTTACGGGCACTACTGGTCAAAGAATCAAACCAGTAAATGAAATGAAACCCCTGCAGGCGTGTTCCCTAACCAGCAAAAGCATAATTCTTACCCTTGCCAGTACCATCACATTCCTTGAGGGTGCCCAATTGAAGAGCTGAAGTAAGAAATCACCGGATGCAGAGTCTCATCAGGCACAATGTAACACTGGTGTAACATCAGCCAAAAGAGGAGGGGAACTGAGACTCTTGTATCCTTGTGCTTCTGAGACACTACCAATCCAGCAGCATGTCACCTCCATGCCCAACGCATCAACAGGAGCACATATCCTTGTGGCCTTGCTAAGTTCGTCACCTATAGACCAAATCGTTCCAGAAACAGAAAGGTGATGTTCAAATCTCCAAGCTTATTCTTCAGATAAGAATCGTATCCTGTCGGCACGGTGCCGCGGCGTACGTGTTGGCTGCTCAGAGGTTCCCAAAATCCCAAGGATGCATGATCTGCCCATGGCTTTACAACACACTGCATCACAGTATCCAATTGATTTTTGTAGGACCACCTGTTCTGACGGCTAGAGGATAATCATCGGTTGTATTCCTCCAAACCCTAATGGGTGTGTGATATAGTATCTGTACATGGGTCTCTAGATGGGCCTAACACATGGGCCCTATGGGCTACCACTTCCTGGTTCTCAGGGTTCTCTCTCCTCCCTTCTGGTGGCTCTCCTCCAGCTGGGGGGTGCGTCTCTGAGAGGCGCTAGCACGCGTGTTCACCATCTGCAGGTTGAGCAAGGCCTTCATGAGATTGGGTTAAGATGATGTTTAAGTTGATTAGTTCGCATTTTTGAAAAGGCAGAGACACTCTTGCCGAGGCACACACAAGCTAACAAATGAGCACACAAGGTTTTATCCAAACGAGATGTGTATAAGAGACAGGCGTGGGAACTGAGACAACAACAACAACAACAACAACAACAACAACAACAACAACAACAACAACAACAACAACAACAACAACAACAACAACAACAACAACAACAACAACAACAACAACAACAACAACAACAACAACAACAACAACAACAACAACAACAACAACAACAACAACAACAACAACAACAACAACAACAACAACAACAACAACAACAACAACAACAACAACAACAACAACAACAACAACAACAACAACAACAACAACAACAACAACAACAACAACAACAACAACAACAACAACAACAACAACAACAACAACAACAACAACAACAACAACAACAACAACAACAACAACAACAACAACAACAACAACAACAACAACAACAACAACAACAACAACAACAACAACAACAACAACAACAACAACAACAACAACAACAACAACAACAACAACAACAACAACAACAACAACAACAACAACAACAACAACAACAACAACAACAACAACAACAACAACAACAACAACAACAACAACAACAACAACAACAACAACAACAACAACAACAACAACAACAACAACAACAACAACAACAACAACAACAACAACAACAACAACAACAACAACAACAACAACAACAACAACAACAACAACAACAACAACAACAACAACAACAACAACAACAACAACAACAACAACAACAACAACAACAACAACAACAACAACAACAACAACAACAACAACAACAACAACAACAACAACAACAACAACAACAACAACAACAACAACAACAACAACAACAACAACAACAACAACAACAACAACAACAACAACAACAACAACAACAACAACAACAACAACAACAACAACAACAACAACAACAACAACAACAACAACAACAACAACAACAACAACAACAACAACAACAACAACAACAACAACAACAACAACAACAACAACAACAACAACAACAACAACAACAACAACAACAACAACAACAACAACAACAACAACAACAACAACAACAACAACAACAACAACAACAACAACAACAACAACAACAACAACAACAACAACAACAACAACAACAACAACAACAACAACAACAACAACAACAACAACAACAACAACAACAACAACAACAACAACAACAACAACAACAACAACAACAACAACAACAACAACAACAACAACAACAACAACAACAACAACAACAACAACAACAACAACAACAACAACAACAACAACAACAACAACAACAACAACAACAACAACAACAACAACAACAACAACAACAACAACAACAACAACAACAACAACAACAACAACAACAACAACAACAACAACAACAACAACAACAACAACAACAACAACAACAACAACAACAACAACAACAACAACAACAACAACAACAACAACAACAACAACAACAACAACAACAACAACAACAACAACAACAACAACAACAACAACAACAACAACAACAACAACAACAACAACAACAACAACAACAACAACAACAACAACAACAACAACAACAACAACAACAACAACAACAACAACAACAACAACAACAACAACAACAACAACAACAACAACAACAACAACAACAACAACAACAACAACAACAACAACAACAACAACAACAACAACAACAACAACAACAACAACAACAACAACAACAACAACAACAACAACAACAACAACAACAACAACAACAACAACAACAACAACAACAACAACAACAACAACAACAACAACAACAACAACAACAACAACAACAACAACAACAACAACAACAACAACAACAACAACAACAACAACAACAACAACAACAACAACAACAACAACAACAACAACAACAACAACAACAACAACAACAACAACAACAACAACAACAACAACAACAACAACAACAACAACAACAACAACAACAACAACAACAACAACAACAACAACAACAACAACAACAACAACAACAACAACAACAACAACAACAACAACAACAACAACAACAACAACAACAACAACAACAACAACAACAACAACAACAACAACAACAACAACAACAACAACAACAACAACAACAACAACAACAACAACAACAACAACAACAACAACAACAACAACAACAACAACAACAACAACAACAACAACAACAACAACAACAACAACAACAACAACAACAACAACAACAACAACAACAACAACAACAACAACAACAACAACAACAACAACAACAACAACAACAACAACAACAACAACAACAACAACAACAACAACAACAACAACAACAACAACAACAACAACAACAACAACAACAACAACAACAACAACAACAACAACAACAACAACAACAACAACAACAACAACAACAACAACAACAACAACAACAACAACAACAACAACAACAACAACAACAACAACAACAACAACAACAACAACAACAACAACAACAACAACAACAACAACAACAACAACAACAACAACAACAACAACAACAACAACAACAACAACAACAACAACAACAACAACAACAACAACAACAACAACAACAACAACAACAACAACAACAACAACAACAACAACAACAACAACAACAACAACAACAACAACAACAACAACAACAACAACAACAACAACAACAACAACAACAACAACAACAACAACAACAACAACAACAACAACAACAACAACAACAACAACAACAACAACAACAACAACAACAACAACAACAACAACAACAACAACAACAACAACAACAACAACAACAACAACAACAACAACAACAACAACAACAACAACAACAACAACAACAACAACAACAACAACAACAACAACAACAACAACAACAACAACAACAACAACAACAACAACAACAACAACAACAACAACAACAACAACAACAACAACAACAACAACAACAACAACAACAACAACAACAACAACAACAACAACAACAACAACAACAACAACAACAACAACAACAACAACAACAACAACAACAACAACAACAACAACAACAACAACAACAACCAGCAGAGAGACAAGCACCGGGAGTTCATGAGTCACAAACCTCCTACCTACTCCCACTCTGCAGATCCACTTGATGCCGATGATTGGCTGAAGACTGTTGAAAAAAAGCTGGATATGGCTCAGTGCAATGATAGGGAGAAGGTCTTGAGATTGTAATAAATGCACTTTAATATTCTTTCGTTATGCATGGTTATGGATATTCACTTGTGACGTCTACCATATGTGTGTAAACTGATCCTGGCGCACATATGAGATGCATCTGGTTTTGCCTTTAAAACCGGGTGTGACATTGTTCAATCTTTTTTTCGGTTGTTCTTTGTTCTTTTGTTCTTCCCATGTTTTCAACCATTTTTTATGCTTTTTCAATCATATGTTTCTCTTGTTCAATCTTTTTTCGTTGTTCTTTTTTCACCCCTTGCTTTCAACCATTTTTTTAGATGTGTTTTCAATCATTTGGTAAGGAACAGATGTATGATCAATATATAAAGAAAACAATACGCAACCGACTTGAGCGTGAGAACCAAATCCGAGCCTATAAATGCAAAAACCAAGTTCCAATCTCAACTGACAGCGACTGCGATGGACGCATAGCACCACAGATAATATGCAACCCAGATCGACTGATCCGTCACTGTCCCATTAACTTAGGACAGCGAAAAGTGTATCATTACATGTAAGGTACGGCGAAAGCAACTGCTGCGACGGATCGACAAGTAGTACCGGGAGATCCATCAAGATGCGGCCAACATCGGGTCAGGCATGGAATTTGTGCGATTTTTTAGCATGTCCGAATTCTCAATAATGTCGATGAACAGAATTTGGCCAAATTCAGAAAATTCTGCTCAGATTCAGATATTGATTTCACAAGTCTGAGCATAAAACTCTAGTGAGTCGTAACTAATTACAGACGGTAACCGAACTTACGGGCACTACTGGTCAAAGAATCAAACCAGTAAATGAAATGAAACCCCTGCAGGCGTGTTCCCTAACCAGCAAAAGCATAATTCTTACCCTTGCCAGTACCATCACATTCCTTGAGGGTGCCCAATTGAAGAGCTGAAGTAAGAAATCACCGGATGCAGAGTCTCATCAGGCACAATGTAACACTGGTGTAACATCAGCCAAAAGAGGAGGGGAACTGAGACTCCTGTATCCTTGTGCTTCTGAGACACTACCAATCCAGCAGCATGTCACCTCCATGCCCAACGCATTAGCAGGAGCACATATCCTTGTGGCCTTGCTAAGTTCGTCACCTGTAGACCAAATCGTTCCAGAAACAGAAAGGTGATGTTCAAGTCTCCAAGCTTATTCTTCAGATAAGAATCGTATCCTGTCGGCACGGTGCCGCGGCGTACGTGTTGGGTGCTCAGAGGTTCCCAAAATCCCAAGGATGCATGATCTGCCCATGGCTTTACAACACACTGCATCACAGTATCCAATTGATTTTTGTAGGACCACCTGTTCTGACGGCTAGAGGATAATCATCGGTTGTATTCCTCCAAACCCTAATGGGTGTGTGATATAGTATCTGTACATGGGTCTCTAGATGGGCCTAACACATGGGCCCTATGGGCTACCACTTCCTGGTTCTCAGGGTTCTCTCTCCTCCCTTCTGGTGGCTCTCCTCCAGCTGGGGGGTGCGTCTCTGAGAGGCGCTAGCACGCGTGTTCACCATCTGCAGGTTGAGCAAGGCCTTCATGAGATTGGGTTAAGATGATGTTTAAGTTGATTAGTTCGCATTTTTGAAAAGGCAGAGACACTCTTGCCGAGGCACACACAAGCTAACAAATGAGCACACAAGGTTTTATCCAAACGGCTGGGGCTACAACACTTGGGGTCCCACAAGATTCGAACTACAAGGCGGGGTACAGGACAGGGTAAGGGAAACTACTGCTAGGGATACACGAGTTCTTCGGACCAAGCTGGCTTCATCCTGTTGACACCAAAAATTAGCACCAGGAAGAGGCTGACATGTGGGCCGGATTTGGTAGAAGGATGCCATTCGGCTAAGGGGCTTTCTAGGCAGGTTTTCGGCAAAGATGCTCTGCGGTCGGGAACGCGTCGCCATTCGGCTAAGAGGTTTTCTCTGAAGCATTCGGCAAAGATGCTCTGCGGTCGGGAACGCGTCGCCATTCGGCTGAAACGTTCGGCAGAGATACTCTGTGGTCGGGAATGCGTCATCATTCGGCAGAGGCAAGGAACTTTAAAGACAAAAATGTGAGGAAATTTTACCAATCATTGGAGCATCGGCAGGACCTGTACTGATTGCTGGCTGTTGTTCTTTGGACTGAAATCAAAAAGAAACAAAGCTGAGCAAAAACACCAAAAGCATTATAGTCAAAGAAAAAGGACTCTGACCTTGGTTTTGCTACTTGTTCTTTTCTTCTTTACAACCGAGGGAGCAGCTATAAGGAGAGTTTTCCTCTTGACAGATGATGGTCTAGTGAGTATTGGATCTGAAGAAGCTTGTCTAGCCATCAGCTGAGCCAAGGTAGGGGATTGGTGCCCCAAAGCAGAGATTGGGCCTGCAGTTTTGTATAAAATTACCCTGGCAAGAGGAGCAGGTGTTATGTCCTGCAAAATAATAGAGTCAGAATTAATTGGGGCCAATGTTGTTAAGATAGATAAAGGAATAAGCATATTACCTCTGCAATTGGCTGATAATCAGGCATTAATTCAAGGCAGAAAGGATGGATTGGCATGTTGAAGATATGATCATGGAATTCTTGCCACCAGAGAGTGAAGGAAGGATGAGCAGATATTATTGGCACAAAAGGATCAGGTGCATAAATAGTTCCACAGCATTTATAGTTGAAAATCCTTCTTGTTTCTGTGAAATCCTTGACTATCTCCCTGGGCCTGAGGAATTCATGGAGAAATAGCCTAGGGGGCACTTGGCCACATCCCAACTGTCTAGCCATCATGTTTGGCTGATAATATTCATAAGTGCTTTGGACTAGCCTCCCTCCACAGAATTCGGCTGGCAGGATGCAGGGCTGGATGAAGGCATTAAAAATTGCTACAGATTGTACATCAGTGCATCCAGTCTCAAAGCTGAATTCGCAAGGGAGAGTAAGGTTGTCATTGTCCAAATAAGGGAACCAAAGAGGATTGGCAAAACCCCTGAAGAAGAGCTCAAATAGTTCACCGATGGTCTTGTTGATGGATACAGTGGAGGCAGCTTCTCCATAAGTTTGACAACCTTTGGTTCTTCGGGTTTCTCCTTCTTTATAATTGATTGAAGGGAAGTCTCGGCTGTTGAGATCAATAGCAACGATTTGGTGCATATATAATTGCAGCCACATCTGGACGAACCACCAGGGACCATTGACACAGGGGATCTTCTTGCTAGTGTGCATCAGGTGGGTGGTTTGGTTGAGCATATGGTAAACGCTTCCCAGGAGGTATTTCCCAAGTGGGATGACTTTTCCAGCAGCCAGCTCTTCAGCCATCACAATGTGATTCAAGGTTGGCTCATTGGCTTTGCCACAAAAAACTGATCTGCATAGCCACATGTTCAGGAAAGCTCTGTATTCGACATCAGTCAGAGGACCATCAGACATATGATTCTGGATATATCTCTTGTATCCAACCCCTGTTCTTACTCCTGTCTGCTTGGAGGAACCTTTATGGTCATATGGATGCACAGTTCCTGTAACATTCAGGCCGGTCATCATGTAGACATCGGCTAAGGTAGGGGACATTGGGCCATGGCCGAAGAGAAAAGCATTTGCACCATTGGACCAGAAGTGGCAAGCTGCGATCAGAAGGTTCTCATTCTTTGGTGTTTCAGCTAGAGATAGCTCCAAGCAATGAGAAATACGAAGGCTGTCCCAATTCTGTGTCTGGGGACTTTTATCGTCAGAGATCCTTTTGTACCAGTTTCTCCATCCGGCGATTGGGGGCAAAGGCCAGTTCTTGAAAGCATCTTGCCACTCATGAGGTCTTGTCAGTGAAATCTTAAAAGGAATCCGCTGAGATTCGGCCGCAATGATTTCAGAAGGATCTGAATCTCCTACGGGACCGAGGAAATAGGATGGAGATTTTTCCTCAACAGGGATGAGGATTTCGGCAGCTAGGGCCTATCAAAGGGGATGAGAAGAAATTTAAAATGCAAATCGAAAGAAGAGTGCCGAACATGCTTGAGGGGATTGAAGTTTACCTGGAGAGCAAGATCTTGGTCCGCCATTTGAAGGTTGGATCTTGGAAGACGATGACTTAGGGTTCGGATCCGGATGAGAGCTCTGAAGATTCGGAAGGAAAAGCGGGTGCCGAGCAGAACCAACTTGGAAATGTTAAGTGCTTTTGGTCAATTCCGAGATAAAAGTTACCTCTTATCCCGAAATTGAAGGGGCATGTGTTAACACCAAAAATTGGCACCAGGAAGAGGCTGACATGTGGGCCGGATTTGGTAGAAGGATGCCATTCGGCTAAAAGGGTTTTTTCTGAAGCATTCGGCAAAGATGCTCTGCGGTCGGGAACGCGTCGCCATTCGGCTGAAATATTCGGCAGAGATACTCTGCGGTCGGGAATGCGTCATCATTCGGCAGAGGCATTGTTCCGCAGGCGAAGAGTGGTAGCATTCGGGAAGACATGATGACGTGGATCAACATAAGGAAAAGGCCGGTTCGAACAAGGAAAGCTATATGGGCACGAAGATTCGTCATTTATTTTTAGAAACAAGTGTTGTAGTCGTGTCCGACTAGGAGTTGTATCAAGACCTGGGTATAAATATAAACCCATGGCAGCTGTAAAAGACAATCGAATCAATCATACAACAAACCGGCCCCGTGCCAACATCGAGTCCTTTAGTCGAGTCGTCGAGTTCTTCGAGAGGAGTCATCGATCCGTCGACCTCCGTAAGTACCGGCAACCTTGTATCATGCTTAGTATCATGCGGTGGATTTAAGCTTTGATGCAAGTAGTCTTGTTACCATGCTTAGTATCATCCGGTGGATTTAAGTTGTGGTTTCAAGAAGGTTCCTCTGTTAGGTCATGAGCCATGCGGTGGGCTAAGATCTAGTATGGACCAAGTTATCGGCTCTGTTAGATTTCGGCAAGATCTAACAGATTCATTAAGTTACCCCGTGTTGCTCCTTTTTTACTATGTGCTTAATTCATGCAACACACCTTTGCCCAATCTAGACTGGTCGGGTTCGGTTCTAGACCGCAAAACGATGAAAGAACCGCGGCGTCCATATAGCCGAATCCGAAACAGTCTAGGTTGCCACGTGTCGCGGGTTCAAGCTTGTCGGCATCGTGTAGATCTTGACAGAACCGGGTATCATGCGGTAGATGCAGGTTTTTGGGTCGTCTTAGAGCTAATCATCCGGTGGATTAGAATTCGATTCGATCTGATAGATTTATCTTTACCGATTAGGCTTGTTCCTTCGCCATGGATCCCGATTCGGCTAATTAGCCGTATTCGGTAGTGCTCTCACGAGTGAACGTGTGTTCGTGGGTTTGCATTGGACAATGAATGCTTTTAGCCTTTCACGATTAGATTGTATCATGCGGTGGATTGATCTAATCTGATTAGTGGTGTGGTCTCAAACAAGTCGTATCATGCGGTGGATTAACTTGTTTGCTATCATGCTTGACGGGTGCTGCTTTCGGCCTATGCATTCTTGTTTTCAATGTAAATTCGTGACTGTGTTGTGGGTTCGTAACTAAACATTGAGTGCTTTTAGCTTTTCATGATTAGATTGTATCATGCGGTGGATTGATCTAATCTGATTAGTGGCGTGGTCACAAACAAGTCGTATCATGCGGTGGATTAACTTGTTTGCTATCATGCTTGACGGGTGCTGCTTTCGGCCTATGCATTCTTGTTTTCAATGTAAATTCGTGACTGTGTTGTGGGTTCGTAACTAAACATTGAGTGCTTTTAGCTTTTCATGATTAGATTGTATCATGCGGTGGATTGATCTAATCTGATTAGTGGCGTGGTCACAAACAAGTCGTATCATGCGGTGGATTAACTTGTTTGCTATCATGCTTGACGGGTGCTGCTTTCGGCCTATGCATTCTTGTTTTCAATGTAAATTCGTGACTGTGTTGTGGGTTCGTAACTAAACATTGAGTGCTTTTAGCTTTTCATGATTAGATTGTATCATGCGGTGGATTGATCTAATCTGATTAGTGGCGTGGTCACAAACAAGTCGTATCATGCGGTGGATTAACTTGTTTGCTATCATGCTTGACGGGTGCTGCTTTCGGCCTATGCATTCTTGTTTTCAATGCAGAGAAAATCAAGAGGTATTTGCCACTGATGACTGGAACGTGCGCATTGGGGGTGTGCATTCTTCAGACACTGTTGGAACGAAGGTTTGAAGCTTCCCACATGGAGTAATTGTCCTGAATGCAATGATAGGTATGATGAATATAGGTAGGAAACTATCAATCGCCGATCTGTCCATGAGAGAATTGGCAGGATGCATCCTAGTGATGATCGGCGTTTTGATGATCAACCAAGAAAGAGGCATGCTGATTACAGGTAGGTTGATCATGAAGAAGAAGAAGATCATGCTTATGTTTGGCAAGAAGGACGATGGTGTCCACCTGGTTTGAGGAAGAGCCAGAAGAGAAGAGTACAGCGCCTGAGGAATCGGGAATTGAAGCAAGCTATAAGAGACAGGAAATCAATATGGCTCCCGAAAGACAACCCTGACGAACATGGTCATTCGGCTCCTACGTGTATGGTATGTTTTCTGCCGAATGAATTCATGGCTCCAGCTAACCAAATTGTACAGGAAGAGATATTGCCCGATATAGATGATGCCGAACGGTTTGGGTTAATGGCACAATTGGTGTTGAACAAACAAGCTGTTTTTGAGAAGCCAGCCCAAAATCGGCACATGAAGCCACTGTACTTGAAGGGATATGTTAATGGCAAACCGTTGACCAAGATGTTTGTCGATGGAGGAGCTGCTGTCAATGTAATGCCATATACCACATTCAGGAAGCTTGGTATGGGCCCTGGAGATTTGACACCAACAAGCATAGTCCTTAATGATTTTGCTGGAAATCCTTCGGACACCAAGGGATGCGTACATGTTGATCTGATGATTGGGTCCAAGACTCTGCTTACGACTTTCCATACGGTGATATGGCATTCGGCACCACAGGGAATCCGCCTGCTTCTGCTTACAAGATATCTCCCTTGAACAACAGACTGCAGAGAGATTTGTATGGAAACGGATATTCAGAGTTTATGGATTACAATGCTATCAACGCTCTCCCAAATCCTGGATATGTTGGTACTGCAGGTATGCTTGCTGGAAAACCAGGGAATCAAGATACCAATATTGACCTCATGGTGCAAAAAATGACCGATGTATTGCAAAATCAATTCGGTCTGAAGCCTAAAAATCAGGGATACATGTACTCGTCTCCTTTCCCTGAATGGTACCAAAGGGTATCATTGCCGAATAGAGTCAAGGTGCCTACAGAGTTTACTAAATTTTCAGGACAAGATGACACAAGTACTGTGGAACATATAGCTCGATATCTGATGCAGCTTGGAGAGGCTTCGGCAGATGAGGCTTTCAGAATTAGATACTTTCCTTTGTCACTGACGGGTCCAGCTTTTACATGGTTTGCTTCTTTGCCTGCTCAGTCGATCTGTACTTGGAAAGACCTGGAACAGAAATTCCATGCTCATTACTACATTGGCAGTACCGAGAAAAAGTTGGTTGATTTGACCAGCTTAAGGCAGAGGAATAATGAAACACCTACAGAATTCCTCAGGAGATTTAGGGAAACAAAGAGTATGTGCTTTTCTCTGAACATACCTGATGACCAGCTGGCTGGTATGGCTGTAGCTGGCATGCTGCCTGCCATTCGGGAGAAGCTGTTCGGGATGGAGTTTGATGATTTGGGCCAGTTGTCGCACAGATTGGCCTTGATGAGTAACCAGGCATATGGTTTCAAGAAAGATGTCAGATTTGCTAAAAATAATGATGTAGCTGACATCTATAACCAATTCCTTGAAAGAGCAGATCAAGAAGATGAGTATGAAGATGGCGAGGAGATAGCTGCAGCAGAGATAGTGTGGAGCAAAGAACCAGTTACAATGACTCAAAGATGGATCAAACAGATGAAAGGAACATATGATTTTGATGTGACTAAGGCAGACAAATTGTTTGAGTTCCTGGTGAAAGAAGGCCGAATCAAATTGCCAGAGGGGCATTCTATGCTTCGGCCCGATGGAGTGAAAGATAAGAGGTACTGTGGGTTTCATGATAGAAATTCTCATTCCATTAATGAATGCAGAGTCTTTAGGATGAAGATTCAGAAAGCTATCCAGGAAGGACATTTGAAATTCGACAACAAAATGAAACTGGACAGTAACCCTTTCCCTCAGAATATGATCGGGTTCTCAGTTAATATGGTAAATGCTGTTCCATCTGGAGAAAAGGGAAGATTGAAAGTTTTAACCTCAAAGAAGGCAGGGCAGGATGGTTCAGTTGATCCTACTCGGCAGATCACAATTGAACAGATTCGCCAGAAAGATCTTCGGTTCCCAAATAGCCGATTTGAAGTGGGAGAATCCTTTAAACCTAGAGTTACTACACGTATTCTCCTCAACAAATGGCAGCGTCAGCAAGAAAAAGAGCGTTTTCAAAGGCGTGAATACGAGGAGGAGAAAAGAAGGCGCGAAGAAGAAAGGTTTGAGGAAGAACAAGAAGAGTATGCTCGAGAGCAGGAACGAGCGCATTGGGGGTGTGCATTCTTCAGACACTGTTGGAACGAAGGTTTAAAGCTGCCTACAAAGAATAACTGTCCTGAGTGCAATAATGGGTATGTCGAACATAGGCAAAATGTTGCCAATCGCCGATCTGTCCATGAAAGAATTGGTAGGGTGCATCTTAGTGATGATCGGCGTTTTGATGATCAACCAAGAAAGAGACATGCTGATTGCAGATGGATTGATCATGAGGAAGAAGACCGTGAGTATGTTTGGCAAAAAGGACAGTGGTGTCCACCTGGTTTAAGAAGGAGTCAGAAGAGAAGAGTTCAACGCCTGAGGAATCAAGAATTAAAGCAAGCAAGGCCTAGGATGAAATCGATATGGCTCCCAAAAGACAGGCCTGACGAACATGGTCATTCGGCTCCTACATGTATGGTATGTTTTCTGCCGAATGAATTTATGGCTCCAGCTGATCAAATTGTACAGGAAGAAATATTGCCCGATATAAATGATGCCGAACGATTTGGGCTAATGGCACAATTGATGTTGAACAAACAAGCTGTTTTTGAGAAGCCAACCCAGAATCGGCACATGAAGCCACTGTACTTGAAGGGATATGTTAATGGCAAACCATTGACCAAGATGTTTGTCGATGGAGGAGCTGCTGTCAATGTAATGCCATATACCACATTCAGGAAGCTTGGTATGGGCCCTAGAGATTAGGGGGCTCGATTTGGGGCGTGGCCGGGTGCTACAGATGCGCGGGACGACGGCGAGTCGATCGGGGTGGGTCTCGTCGGCGGCGGAGCAGCGGAGGTGGCGCGCGACGAGCTGCGGCGGCGGCGGCGCTCGGGTGATGGCGGCGAGGATGCGACAGAGGAGGAGAGAGAGCAAGGAGGGGCTCGAGAGCAAGCGTAACTGCTGGGGAAGCTTCCCCGGCAGTTAATTTGGCCGGAGCGGCGGCGAGACGGCGGATCGACGGCGGCGGCTTGGAAACGGCGGCGGCGATGCGAGCTCGGCTAGGGTTGGCGGCGCGAATTGAGGTGGGGATTGGGGGGCGGCGGCTTAAGTAGGGCGGACGAGGGCGGCTCGGGTGGGCCTCGGCGTGCGCGCCGTGGCCGTGCTGGACTCCGGCTCGGGGCTGTGGCTGAGTCGGACTCCGTCGCGAGGAAGGAGACGACCCTGACACGCGGGTCCCGCGTGTCAGCGGCTGCGGGCGGAGCTGGGACGGCCCGGCTGGGCTGCGCGACCGGCTGGCTGCTGGGCCGCGTCGGGGAAGGAAGGCGGGAGTGCTGCGCGGGCTGGTTGCTGGGCCTCGAGGTGGGCCGAGCGGCTGGCGCGGAGGCGGAAGGGGAGCAGGCCGGCGCGGGAGCGGAGCGGGCCGCGGCTGGGCCGAAAGCGGGGCGCGGGGAAACGGGCCGCTGCGGAAACGGAAAAGGGGAAAGGGGTTGGGCCGGCTGGAGAGAAAAGTAGGAGGGGCAAGTTCGGCCGGGGAAAGAGTTAAGGGA
>OAMR01000185.1:378835-434722 GCA_900205405.1 Echinochloa crus-galli
GGATGCACTTTGCTTTCTTTGCTTACTTAAGGACCGATCTTACGTCATGCTGATACTGTGCGTTCGGCAGTGCGATGCTTACATGCTTTTTGCCGATTGCCGAATGATGCTCCGAATTATGACAGATAGCTTGTCCGTAGCTTTATGTCTCTCGAGATTGGCTTCACTGCCGTAAATTTGGAACTGTCTGGTCTCACCCGGCACGTTCCAGGTTTTGATCTAAACGTTTTTATCCCTTTGTTAGTTTTCAGGCAAACTGACTGGCACGTTTTCGGATTCGTACGCGCGGGCCACGTGTTGAAGCTAGCTAATTCGGCTTGCTGTGTGCTTGGCGCGAACTGCATATTTTGCGTCAACACATCCTCCTGCGAGCGCTTGACGCTAGACCTGCTCGCGGGGCGAGTTGTCTCCTGGGTTGGAGTGCTCTTCCGGCGGTGCATGCTGTGCATGCTCAGCTTCGGTCAAGGTGCCATTCTCCCGAGGCGGCTCAGGCGGTCCTTCTTCAGCGGGCGGTGACCCTGCGGGCGTTCCCGACAGTGCTGGAGGGTTCCCCACAACTTCTCCCCATGCCACGATCGGCGTTCCAAGTAGGACATGGGGTTCTCCAATTGCCGGGACAGGCGTTCCACTTCGAGTCCGGTCTTGAATACGTAGATCCCGAGCTTGTCTGAGGCTTTCTTGGGCAACTGTTTCACTGCTGATGGCAGCAACAGCTCTTGCTTCAGCTTGGGCCACCTGGATTTGATGCATGCGGACCGAGAACTCTGCTTGTTCAGCCCGGGAGGTTTGTTCCCTCAGGCGTTCAGCTTGCTCGTCAAAGAGTTGGTCCAAGGAATTGAGGTAGGTGACCACTTGGTACAGGATGGGTTCCTCCTGATGGCGCTGCTCCAAGTTCCTTATGCGAGCTCGCCAGACTGCACTCCTGACGACCGGAGGGAAGTATCTCATTGGGGTGGGGACCAAGTGTCTTTCAAAGATTCCGCACATGAAGCGGAGGGCTTTCCTGAGAGCCAAGGGGTAGGTGTCCTGGTGCCTGAATCCTGTGGCGGTCGTACGCCATGCTTCGATGGGGTGGAGGTCACTCTTGGCGACCACTATTACCACTCTGTAGCGTTGGGTCCCGTGGTGCTCATACTACCTACTGTAGTACCTCGGGCGTTCAGGTACACCGAGACGTTCCAGCGCGGGGATCAACAGGCTAGCGAAACCAGGTGTGACTGGGCAGACTCCCTGGGTCCATCCTTCTTCCGCCATCTGAAACCAGGGGAAACAAAAATTGAACAGATGTAGGATAACAGGGGATCTTTATTGCATAACATGGTGGTGTACAAAGATTATGGATACATCGATGCTAAGCTGGTAGTGCTAACTGGATACGACAAACTCTACCTAAGGAGAGGCTAGATTAGGTGCTAGTCTAAATCTAAGGACTCTATTCTAGACAAACTCGACGCTTCTTCAGAGGGAGCTGGTACTCTGGCACTTCTTCTTCGGCCTGCGTTCTCGCGTCCATGTGGGTCATCTCGGGTTCTCCTTCCATCAACCCATTCTCCCTCATGTAGGCTTCCAGCCTATCCATATACTCAGAGTAAGCCTGACATCTAGCCTGGTGAGTGGCTATGGAGCTGACAGCCTGAGTAGCTGTCACCTTCTGTATCTCCAGCTCTCTCTTCACTTCCTCCAACTCTTTTTCCGCCTTCTCGACTCTGCGGGTCTGGTGTCTCAGCTGTCCCGATGTCTCCCGGTACAGCCTGTCCAAGCCCATGAGGTAAATGGACAAGTGTGACACAGTGTCCTCCATATCTTCGTCTCTCCCAAGGTTCCTCATCTGGGCAATCCACTCGCGTCCTCCATTCTCCAGGGGTGGGGCAAATCCTAATGTTGGTTCCCACGAGGTACTGCTTGTAGAGTACGCGGAGGCACATCAGGGCTCTTCTTGCGGCTTTGCGGTAGGCATTGGGGCGGTCGTATCCGGTGGCGTGGACAAACCAAGGTGCCACCTCCTTGTAAAGTGAGCTCTTTCCCACAAAGATGAACATCCGGCACCGACGGGTACCATTGGTGGTGAACTCCTGGCAAAAGTACTCATGGGTCTCTGTGACTCCAACGTGCTCCAGGCTGAGCAGCAGTAACTTGGGGAGGCCATGTTCTGCGGGGCAGATTCCTTCGCCCCAACCCTCGTCAACCAGCTGGGCCATCTGGAACAAGTCAAAAAGCCGTCGGTGAGTAATTGTGTGGAGAAAAGGTTTAGATAAGAGTAAACTAGTGAGAGAAGACTAGAAAAGGGTCACGATCTTAGGGGTTACGTTCTACGGCCAACCTATCGGCTCTGATACCACCTGAAGCGTCCCCTCGAAAGAGAGAACTTAATGTGATACAAATACCAGTCCCAGAATGCTGGTTCACATTATTACAACAGATAGTTTAGTACATAAACAACATTACGGGAGACGGTAGCACTGCAGGGCCACGATAAACATCACTAACGCTAGACTCCAGATAAAAAGGTTGATAACATAGAGGTATTCATCAGAGTGGAAATCCATGGAGCTTCAAGCGGGTGACCCTAACACACAGTCAAAGGTTGGGTGCAGAACAAACCCCTCTAAACGATGTCCTCAGGCACAAAGTACGGGTCTGCCTCTGTAACAAAATAAGCAAGGGTGAGTACATACGTACTCAGCAAGCACAATCATAACCACTGAGGGGTACAACAGAAGTATGCAAAGGGTAATAACAAGGATGGCTCAGGGTTTATTTAGCAGCAAAGCAAATTTTATTACACATGCAAAGGGTTGATTTTCGCAATGGGTTTTCACAAATATTTCTCTTAATAGGATCAATAAATGTGACATTTCTACACACAAGGATTTAATGCTACCAGATTTCCCATCTGTCGTAGCCCAAACCAACCTCTTTTCTCAACTAACAGCGAAACACACCTTACACCAAAACAGGGGACTAGTGAAGTGACCAAGCCGTAACTCGTCCAATGCCGTGGACACGGCTATCCGGATAGGTTTTAACTCTGCAGAGGTGTACACAACCACAATTAGGCTACCACAACATGGACACCTTAGTGCCAGTGCAGCTCCTATCAAAGCTATTACCCACCATAGCTAAACTGACAAGTTATCACAGACGCGACCAGGGGGTTTTGCAACCTACCAACGAGGTTCTACCCAGAGGCATACCTCAGAAACTCTGGTATAAGCTCTTGTATCTTTTACCTTTTCCTTTAGTAAGACTCATGAATTGGGGTCCTCGGTCTGACACAATACTTTTCGGTGCCCCATAGACTTTTGAGTATAAATATAGTTATCTTTATCACTTTGCCTTTGTCATTTATATCTTGCTTCTACTTTATCCTAGTTGCATATATCTTGTTTAGACTATAGTCCGTTATAGTTCTGGTGCTTGTAGTCTTGTTTAATTCTTTGTCTTGGCTGGTTCTTCGATCTTGCTTGATACTGGAGGTGAATTGTCACCAAGAGTATTGACAAGGTTGCTTGCTCTTGCTAGCAGAGTAAGTAGTCGTTGCCTAGTGTAGGAGTGGTTCCTAGACTAGTCGGTGGCCTTAGTTTATTCCCGTCGCAACGGAGGTGGTAGCCGGGAGGTGGTGACAGCCCTTTCGGTCTTCGTAGCCCATCACGTTAGTTCCGGTCCGTAGGATCCCCCAGTGGGGAAATAGTGGCACCCCTTCTCATCCCTTTCTGCGTGTCTACCAGTTCCGTTGTCCGGATGCTAAGACATTAGAGTTATCCCAGATCTCCTAGTGTTGGCTCTGTAGCCGCTGTATCTCTAAGCTAGAGTGACATAGGTAGATAAAGTATCCAGGAGTCCTCTATCTCTTCTCGTTGTCCTCCCAGCTCTCTATCTCTTCTATCTCTTACCTGAGTATCCCTTGAGCTGTGTGTCCAGTATATCCACTCCTATCCAATACCGTTATCCCCTGTCTTGTCTAGTTGTGTGCCCTTCTCTGATAGTCTCGAATATCTGTTCACCAGTAATCTTGCCAAAGCTTCCCTACGGAAATATAAATTACGATACCTCGGGATACTCCTAGGTAAAGTGCTACAACGTTGATTCTGTGCGCTTGCAGAATATTTCTATATTTTACTAAGCCATAGGGACTCAGGTGTTGCAAGTTCGAAAAGAAAAGACTAAAGTTTTCCAGAAAGGAAAGAAAATTTATGCTCATATTTATCTAGTGAAAACAATTATTTATGAGAAATAAAATCAAAGATAAGGCTAGAAACACTTTTGATGCATTCATGCTGGCTGCATTGAGTTTCGTTTGTTTGAAGTTCAAATCGGATTTTAAAATCCAATTTCCTGCATTGAGTTTCGTTTGTTTGAAGTTCAAATCGGATTTTAAAATCCATTTTCCAGATTCGCTTTTAGGCTTTGCCTTCTATTTCCTTTTCTGGCGCTGGGCCGTTTCCCTTTCGAGACCGTCGTCTTCGACAAGGAATCTAGCTCGGGACCGACTCCGACGCTGCCGCCTTCGCTGAATCTTTCCCTGACGCGCACGCCAAGACTTGGACTCGAGATCGGACTTTGCTCTATTTATAGTCGCCTTTAGTCGCCGCCTTGATATTCCCTTCAATCTTTCCAATCGAGCCACAACCCTAGCTGTCGTTCTCGCCGAAAAGTTCCGCCTCGCTCGAGACCGTTCTCGTCGGAAGAAGTTCCTCCTCGCTCGAGACCCACCCTCGATCTTCGTCGTCGGAGCTTCGCACTCATCGGAAAGCACTCCAGGAGGTTCGCCTTGAAAACCCGAAGCTATCCATAGCGTTCTTGTTCCGATTCTTGCCGTACACTACGCCAATTTTGATCCGCTGTCGATCCAGTGACACACGATCTGGAGTTAGCAGCTGTGGTGCATGCTTTGAAGATTTGGAGGCATTACTTGATTGGACATAAGTGTGATATTTACACTGACCACAAGAGTCTCAAGTATGTGTTCACACAGTCGGATCTGAATATGAGGCAACGTCGTTGGTTAGAACTGATCAAGGACTACGATCTGGAGATTCATTATCATCCAGGGAAGGCCAACCTCGTGGCAGATGCTCTGAGTAGAAGGAGCTACGTGAATAAGATCACGGGACATTACTTACCGGAGGAACTCAGTTCAGAGTTTGAAAGGATGAGTCTGGGATTTGTGACCAGCGTCACCGAGATGGCAGTAGAACCGACCTTGGAACAAGAGATCCGAAAAGGACAGCTCACAGATGAGAAGATCAAGGAGATCGTGGAACTGGTGGCATTAGGAAAAGCCCCTGGTTTTCGAGTGGATGACCAAGGGACATTGTGGTATGAGAAGAGGATCTGTGTACCAGATATAGTGCAGATCAGGGATACAATTCTCAGGGAAGCCCATGAATCGGCATATTCAATACACCCAGGTAGTACCAAGATGTACCAAGATATCAAAGAGAGATTTTGGTGGTACGGATTGAAGAGAGAAAAGAAGAGGAAGCTTCAAGGCCCACCGTCAGGAAGCAATGTTCGCCCCCGCTTCAATCCTCAGCAAGGAAACCAGCAGTTAATTTAACAGTAGTTACCGAGGGGCCACCGGCGTTATGGGAAGCATGGGTGAGAGTATGGTTTGATCCACCGAGGACGGAGTATCCGTTGGCTATGTCCCCGTGAGGCACAGTCCCGTGTTGGGAGCTTCCGTATGGCGGGGGTTCTGCACGTTGCGCTATTTAATTCTGTTTCTGCATTACTTTTCTGCGATTGGACGCCATTGACCCCCTCGTGCTGCGGCACGGGCGTAAGTCAGTCTCGGTGCCTCGGGTCATGCTGCCTAGGTTGTACCATAACGGCTGCTGTTTTGTTAAAGTGTCTTGTGAAAAGCCTCGTAGCGTCCCTATGCAGTCACACCTCGGAAGTGTTGATGTGCGTGGTTGGGTGCAAAGTTCTTTTGAACTTTTACGCGACTGGTGGGAAAAGGGCGAAACCTCTGCAGAGTGTATGATCTATCATGATAGCCTTGCTCAGGGTCACGAGCGGCCTGGATCCTTTTTGATTAGAAGATGCTGTTTATTATTTCTGTTTAATGTCTACTTCTACTTTATTAATTGGGAAAATTTAACCGGGATTCACCTAAATGTTATACCCTCGAGTTATCTCCGACTACATTTGAGACTCCCTTGAATACTCTCGAAGAGACCCTCGGAATCACTTTCGATGCTACCCTCGAGATCATCCTTCGATGGTACCCTCGAAACAGACTAAAATCGATATGATGGAGTGATTCAATGCTCCACTAAAATTTGCTAATGCAGTTCAGCCGTGTCAAACCTTACTTTTTAGCCTTCATTAACTGTGTTGTATTTGCTAAGTAACTTTGTTACTTACACTTGCTGTTGTTATTATTTTAGGGAAAAATCCCGGATGGGTAACAGAAGGATTAGAAGGAGCTGCTGCCGTCGAATTTCCTGAAGATCTGCCTTTCTACTAGTTGTGCTCAACCGGTCAGTGTCCCTGTGGAGTTGTGGACTTCGGCCTCGTTTCGTCAGGATTAGAGATAGTTCTGTTTAGAGACTTCCGCTGTAAATTTTCTTTAAGTTTGAGTCAATCTCTGATGTAAAACCCTTTATATTAAT
The DNA here is from genome assembly GCA_900205405.1 of Echinochloa crus-galli. Lineage (NCBI taxonomy): Eukaryota > Viridiplantae > Streptophyta > Magnoliopsida > Poales > Poaceae > Echinochloa > Echinochloa crus-galli. The sequence continues at coordinate 385,453 of OAMR01000185.1, forward strand.
CGAGCATTGTGTTCTATTATCAAATTTGTTTGCTATATGTGTAATGACTTCCTGGGAACACATATGGCCGCATCTCGGGTTTGCTGTGTAAATCCGGGTGTGACAGGAACACTCCTTACCCCAGTACCAGGATTCTCAATTCTGATATTGGATCCTAAGAAGTGTCAACAAGCTCCTCGACCGCCGCGCCACTGCTGCCGTGTCGCCCACCGCCGCCGCGCTGTCGCAGCTGTGCCGCTCGCACGCCACCACCATTTCCATCACCGCCACGCTGCTCTGCGCTGTTGTCGCCGCATGAAGCGTCCCCTTGAAAGAGAGAACTTAATGTGATACAAATACCAGTCCCAGGATGCTGGTTCACATTATTACAACAGATAGTTCAGTACATAAACAACATTACGGGAGACGGTGGCACTGCAGGGCCACGATAAACATCACTAACACTAGACTCCAGATAAAAAGGTTGATAACATAGAGGTCTTCATCAGAGTGGAAATCCATGCAGCTTCAAGCGGGTGACCCCAACACACAGGCAAAGGTTGGGGGCAGAACGAACCCCTCTAAACGACGTCCTCAAGCACAAAGTCCGGGTCTGCCTCTGTAACAAAATAAGCAAGGGTGAGTACATACGTACTCAGCAAGCACAATCACAACCACGGAGGGGTACAACAGAAGTATGCAAAGGGTAATAACAAGGATGGCTCATGGTTTATTTAGCAGCAAAGCAAATTTTATTACACATGCAAAGGGTTGATTTTCGCAATGGGTTTTCACAAATATTTCTCTTAATAGGATCAATAAATGTGACATTTTTACACACAAGGATTTAATGCTACCAGATTTCCCATCTGTCGTAGCCCAAACCAACCTCTTTTCTCAACTAACAGCGAAACACACCTTACACCAAAATAGGGGACTAGTGAAGTGACCAAGTCAGCTTAACTAGTGGGGTTTATGCTAGGCCGTTGCCACATACAACGGTCGAGTGGTGGTACAATAAAATGGGTTAGGCTAGATGACACATCAACATCATCCCAAAAATTGTGATAGGATAGACAACTCCCACCATGCTCAACCACACAGGTTCGAGCTCACCTCGGCATTCCACACATAAATACTGTTTGTCTCATCCCACACGGATACTCATTTTATTCACAAAATTCATCTCTTTTATTTTAAAGCACGCGCACGGTTGCTTTTGTAAACACCAAGTGATTGTAATGGGGTATATAACAGTAAAATTTTTCCTAAGCATTTCTAGCAGTGACTAATATTTAAACAGAGCACTGTCATATTCAAACATTAATCTAGGTTGTCAAGGTAAACAGTCACAGCAATCAAGGAATGGCTATCCAACCGGGTTTAGCGGTAAAATCATGCAAGTTTTATAAAACAGGCCATGGGTTGTGTTTATAAAATCTAGGACAAAAGTATGCATCAAAGGGTGGGATTGCACTTGCCGTTCTCCCAACCCTCGGGGGATTCCTGCCCGGGGTCTTGGTCTCCAAGCTCCTGCTCGTAACACTGCTCCTCCTCGAGTCCTTCCTCGTTCACAGCGGAGTCTACGACACACACAACAAACACACAATAAATAAAAGAAAAAGGTTTTGCAGAGCTCCGAAAGAAAGAACAGAGAATGAGAGAGTGATGGTGGTGATACGATTATTTCTGGATATGGATTGAATGGATTGGCGAAAATATACTGGTGATTATTGTGGTGGAGTTTGGGGTCAAACGAGATTAATTTGGTGCATGAAATGATGAGTTTAGTGGGGTTTTAGGACTGTTTTTAAAGGAAAAGGACCTTTCTGTAAATATAGAAAAGTCCGAGGGCCTCTGACGAAACTAACAGAGAGAGAGGGAATAGTAGCTGGTGGACTGCGGGTTGATTTGGTTAAAGTTCAGGGGGTTACGTGCAAACGTTCCAGAGAGAGAGGGATTTAAGTTTTTGGACCGCGGGTTAGAATAGGGAGGAAGCCAGGGGGTTATTCATAAAATGGTTGTCTTCTTTCGTTTTACAGAGCAGAGAGAGAGGGCGACGGAGGCCGGCAGCGACGGAATCGCCGGCGATTGCGGCGGCGAAGGGTCAAATCGACCAGGGGGAAAGAGAGAGGAGGGTATGACAAGACCACCGAGGCCTTTACCTCGGGCGGAGGTGGCCGGAGCAGTGCTGCCCACGGGAGCGGCGGCGGCGGCAATGGCAGTTGGGTGGCGGCGCTATGGCGGCGGTGGAGGCGATTGGAGAGGCGTGTGAGCGGGAGATGGTGAGGAGGGAGCCGGCGAGCCTATTTATAGGCGTGGAGAGGCGGCGAGGGGGTGGGCCGACGAGAGGCCGCTCGGCGGGCCGGTGGTGAGGGAGTTAAAGGCGTTCGGCGTGATCCACGGCCGGCGACGGGACGGCACGGCGTCGTGGGGGTCTCCGGGGTGTACGGTGGTGTCGCTGTGCTTGTCGTGTGCGTGCGTCGCGACATGGCGTGCGCACCCGAGCGGATGGGGCCGCGGCGAGGACGGGCGGTGGCGTGCGGGTGAGTGCGGCGGTCGGGCAGTGCGTCCAGGGACGGGCCGGGGTGTGGCGTGGCCGACGTGTGCGAGGCGGTGTCGTGGTCGATGGTGCGTCGACGAGGAGGGCGGGCGGCCGGCGGAGGAGCAGTGTGGTGGCGTACACGCTGGGCGGAGTGGCTTGGCAGCAGGGGCTCGGGTGGGTGGCACGGCAGCTCGGTGGCCGGGCCCGGCGGCCGGTGCGGCAGTGGACAAGGTGGCGTGCTGGTGCGGTGCGAGGCAGGGTAGTGGAGTGGCGACGACGAGCAGAGCAGAGGGGGAGGGGTGGTCGGCGGCGAGCGGAGTTGCAGCACGGCCGAGGGGGAGAAGACGGCCGGGGGAAACAGGGGAAAGAAAAGAAAAGAAAGAAGGAAAGAAAGAAAGAAAGAAGGGAAAAGGAAAGAAAGAGAAAAGAGGGGAGAAGGAAAAAGAGGGGAAAGAGAGGGGAGAGACGGCGGGGTTTGCGGCGGAAAGCCGACAAGCGGTCGGCGGCGGTCGGCCAGTGGAGGACAGGTCCGGCGGTCGACCCGAGAGCGGGCGACGCGGGATGGGACGGAAAGTGGGTGGTGATCGAGATGCGAACCGGGAAAAGAGGGGGGGAGACAAGGCGGACAGGTTTTTGGCGGAAGGGGGAGCTCAGGCGGTAAAACATTTTGAAACTTTTCATCGGGTGATTTGTTGAGTGATTTTCCTAGTGATTTGTTGATTGATTTGTTACACCGCACCGCCCACACGAACACCGTCGCCGCGACAGCCGACCGCCGTACGCAGCAATCGCGCCGACCACGCCACCGCCGGCCCCGCCGTGGTCCCGTCACCACGCCGCCCGACGACACTACGACCACGCGAGCACGCACGCCACACCACGCCAAACACAGCACCGCCACAGGGCTGCCCGTACCTCCACCACCGCCGACCGCCTTCAATTCGAGTCGCCGGCCGCCATTATCGCCGCTCGACCAACCCCTCTCGTCGGCCCACTCCCTCACCACCCCTTCGCACCTATAAAAGGGCCAGCGAGCATCGCCTCCACCCCCACCAGCTCACGAGCCACCGCAATCGCCCTCTCCGCCGCCGCAGCACCGCCGCCTCCACTGTCAGTGCCGCCGCCGCCACTGGCCCTCGTGGGTAGGCCTCCCCACTGCACCTCTTCCTAGGGTAAGGGCACGGGTAGACTCGCCGTACTCCCCTCTCTCTTTCCCCCCGGCCAATTCCACCCGAGCCGCCCCAAATCGCAGGCGATTCCGCCGCCGTCGGCCGCCGTCGCTCTCTCTCTACCTCTACTCTGTTTCGCGAGGAAGAAAGGGCATTTTGCCCATAACCCCCTGACCTTCCCCTATTCTAACCCGCCGTCCAAAAACATAAACCCCTCTCTCTCTCTCTCTCTCTGGTACATTTGCACATCACCCCCTAAGCTTTGGCCGAATCAACGCGTAGTCCACAGACACTGTTCCCTCTCTCTCTCTGTCTGTTTCGCCAGGGACCCTGACCTTTTCGGTATTTACAGAAAGGTCCTTTTCTTTAAAAAAACAGCCCTAAAACCCCACTAAACTCGTCATTTCATGTGCTAATTTAATCCCGTTTGATCCCAAACTCCACCACAAACATCACCAATATATTTTCGCCAATCCATTCAGTCCATATTTAGAAATAATCATGTCACCGCCATCACTCTCATTCTCTGATCTTTCTTTCGGGACTCAGCAAAAACTTTTTTTCTTTTATTTATTGTATGCTTGTTTGTGTGTGTCGTAGACTCTGCTGGGAACGAGGAAGGACTCGAGAAGGAGCAGGGTTACGAGCAGGAGCTTGGAGACCAAGACCCCAGGCAGGAATCCCCCGAGGGTTGGGAGAACGGCAAGTGCAATCCCATCCTTGGATGCATGTTTTATCCTAGTTTTTATAAACACAACCCATGGCCTGTTTTATAAAACTTGCATGTTTTTACTGTTAAACCCGGTTGGATAGCCATTCCTTGATTTCTATGACTGCTTCCTTGACAACCTAGACTAATGTTTGAATATGACAATGCTCTGTTTGGATGTTAGTCACCACTAGAAATGCTTAGGAATGTTTTACTGTTATACACCCCATTACAATCACTTGGTGTTTACAAAAACAATCGTGTGCGTGCTTTAAAATAAAAGAGATGGATTTTGCAAATAAAATGAGTATCTGTGTGGGATGAGACAGACGGTATTTCTTGTGTGAAATGCCGAGGTGAGCTCAAACCTGTGTGGTTGAGCATGGTGGGAGTTGTCTATCCTATCACAATTTTTGGGATGATGTTGATGTGTCATCTAGCCTAACCCATTTTATTGTACCACCACTCGACCGTTGTATGTGGCAACGGCCTAGCATAAATCCCACTAGTTAAGTTGTTGGTTATGTGGTGTGCTGGTGAGCAATAGAGGGCCATGGAGCCGTGGATATGATCTATGTGAGGTATGCCCCTGGGTAGAACCTCGTTGGTAGGTTGCTAACCCCCTGGTCGCGTCTGTGATAACTTGTCAGTTTAGCTATGGTGGATAATGGCTTTGATAGGAGCTGCACTGGCACTAAGGTGTTCATGTTGTGGTAGCCTACTTGTGGTTGTGTACACCTCTGCAGAGTTAAAACCTATCCGGATAGCCGTGTCCACGGTATTGGGCGAGTTACGGCTTGGTCACTTCACTAGTCCCCTGCTTTGGTGTAAAAATGTTTTGGTGAATATTGAGTTGAGAAAAGGTTTTGGCCTGGGCTACGACAGATGGGGAATCTGGTGGTTGTAAGACCTCGCGAGTAAAATAATCATGCTCTTTTGATGCAACTAAAAGAAATGCTTGTGAAAACCCGTTGCGAAAATCAACCATTTGTATGTGTAAAAATTAGCTTTGCTGCCAAATAAACCATGAGCCATCCTTGTTTATTGTCCTTTGCATACTTCTGTTGTATCCTTTCCGTGGTTGTGATTGTGCTTGCTGAGTACATACGTACTCACCCTTGCTTAATTTGTTTTAGAGGCAGACCCGGACCTTGTACCTGAGGACGTCATTTAGAGGGGTTCGTTCTGCACCCAACCTTTGCCTGTGTGTTAGGGTCACCCGCTTGAAGCTGCATGGATTTCCACTCTGATGAAGACCTCTATGTTATCAACCTTTTTATCTGGAGTCTAGCGTTAGTTATGTTTGTTGTGGCCCTGCAGTGCCACCGTCTCCCGTAATGTTGTTTACCTACTGAATCATCTGTTGTAATAATGTGAATCATCATCCTGGGACTGGTATTTGTATCACATTAAGTTCTCTCTCTTTCGAGTGGACGCTTCACCATGACACCTAGACCTCCCAAATATTTTGGCTGTTTCACCTTTGTCCATCTTATCTTACTAGACAGTGGCCATCATTAGCCAATTCACTCCCTTTCTAAAGGAACCCCCTTCAAATTTTGCCCATTCTTTTGATAACCATTTCTTTGTGCAAAGGTAGTGAGGAAGTAAGTTGGTAAAGGCCGTTTCATCTGGGTTGATTCCTTTATTTCAATATTTGCAGCATGCCTGCTGTTCTGTTCTGTTCACACTTTGCCTCTGCTGTACTGATACTTGCCCTTTGCGTTGTTGGATTGGGAATGGACGCTAGTGATGGAGGCAAAGTCACAGCATGACTTTTTTGTAAGGTTCTTTGTAAGGTGTCAATCCTGGTCTTGGGGAGATATTCCGTTTGAATGGTACATTTTTTACTTCACATTGAGAAAGAAGTGTTTTCGCCAGGGGCAGAGGCTGTCAGTACTAAAGTGACGACATTTATACGATCGATTTCTCAAAGAAACAACACCAGAAACCAAGCGCCGCCAGAAACCGATCGCAGAGTGTCCCAAGGTTGCACTGGATTTGTGGATAAAAGTAAGGATGTGTCTAGACATCATGCGACTGATATTTGAGTTATTCATCAGTCACCTGTATTGACCATTGGATCAGCATCCAACGGCTAAACTTGCTGTCTATTTTTCTGACTTCTATCTCTACTATCGGGTCCACTTTCATGTGTTGCGCGCCCGCAACATTACGGGCGCTGTACCGCGTAGCTGTGAACCCGGTAACACCAAGACATTGTTTCAATGTTCTGTTTGTCTGTGATGACGCGTCTGTTCATGTTGCTGGGCTATTGTTCTGTGTTTTTAACCCAATATACTCCAGTAGCTAGCAGGCCTTTTTTATTTATTTATCTATCTATCGACAGTTACAACTTTTAAAATTTTAAAACATTAACAGCTCAAGAAGTATCTCCAATTTTTTGTTGTAACTGTTTTTTTATATGGTTGTCATCAAGGGTCCACACACGTTTGTCGTTGTACCCCACGGCGGTCTCCCACTGAGCGGCTCCATGAAGATAACTTGCAGCACAACAGTGTCAACAGCTAAAAATTCCAAGATAATAGCATGGATTTTGGTCTCCAGGGCTAAAAATGAAGGTTTCCTTCAGTAATATTCCAATAGTCAAGATAACAACACAAAAGGTACTATTTTCCAGGGCTTGGTGAACATACATGCAGCCAAGAGTTTAAATGCTGGCGAGCTTTTTATAGATCTTGCTCCAGTTGTGCAAGTTTCAGCTTCCTGATCTCTAGCCTTGGACCAAATAAACACAGGAAACAATATGTTTTATTGGCCCAAGAAAAAAAATGTATAAATCACTTGAACCCTAAATGCCCAAGTGTCCATTTATTACACGACCCATTTCGCTAGCATATGCCACAAATAAAAAGCGTAATTAGGAGAAAAAGTTTTCATGAAGCCTTTCCCTTGAAACCCTCCTCCAACTCACGGTGTCCGACGTCAGATTTGATCGGCTCGGTAAAAAAACTCTAACGCCAACGCGAACGTGGCCACAAAGTCCGGCGTCACTTCTCAACCGCAAATGTCTCGTGCTCCTCACGTCCGCAAACGTCGGCCCCCACCTCCACTCGCTCCCTGTGGTTCTCCTTGGCTTCTCCAAAGTCCAAACCAAACCTTACCTTCCCTCTTCTCGAGGGAGATGAAGATGGCGGGCAAGAGGCGCCGCGACGACATACGATAGTTCACCCCCACGAGCTTGCAAAGTCTGGTGACGTCGCCGTGGTGGAATCATCAACCGAGCTTGCAATCAGGCCGGTGTACCATGTGGCGGCACTCCCGGCCAACACAGCCAGCGGCCAGCCTGCTCTGTTTTCAAGGTCCAAGTCGAAGCCGACGGCAATGGCAACAATATATCCATCTAGCCCGTTGCAATTGTAACGGAAACCAGCACTCTCGAGGCATTGCTCCTGGATTGTCGGCGTCGGCGGTCCACTAGGAGCGGGCACCGTGAATAACTGAATATATATCTTCCCGCGGCTCCACTGGAACTTCACGACGCCGTGCCGCCTCCACGTCTGACGGTCTGACCGCAGTAGGAGGAATTTGCTCTCGGAGAAAAAGACCCTGGGGTGTTCGTCGTGTGTCAAAGTTCAGGTGGGCGATGCCAACGCTAACATGCTACTACACAAGTCGTACATCCAACGTTACTTATCAGTAGTTGTTGTGACTGAAATAGTTTTTGTTCAGCCAAACGGAACATTACGGATCTAACGGGAAGTTTCAGGCTGATCACCCGCGGGTATTTTTTTTTTTTGAGAATCGCGGGTATGTAATTGATTGCCTGCTCCTCCCCCTCCGAGGATTTTTGTTGCTCTAGGGATGTAAGATTTTACCCACATATTGTACTTTTGAATTCAACATATTACAGGTTAGTATCATATTTTGTTGCCCTGGAGGGGAGCGACGCGGGGGCCAGCCGGACTGGTTAGTATCAAGTAGTTCCTATAGAAATATATTTACATATATAGGGTTCATCATTTTTACATTCGGACGTGAAAAAAACTATATTCCAAATTCAAAGATATATAGCCCAGAAAAACTGACTAATTGAGAGTTTATAGTGCTATGTATGCATATTGTTTTCTTGTTCCTGTCACAGCCTATTGTTTTCCTCTCTGGCGTAGCATTAAAAAAAGAAAGGATATTAGTTCATATAATAAAACACATTATAAATTAGAAAATATGAGTGCCTATTACTATTTTTTAAAATTCCTTAGGAAATGGAAAAATGTTCATTTTGTAACATCATAATAAAGGACACGAGCATGCTGCCATAAAATATATATATATTTTTGTGGGATAGTACCATCCAAACTTTGGATGTTCATTTTTACCATACATTAGGACTACATATATTTTAAAAGACAGAGCACCACTACCTAAAAATTGTTGGCACTATAGTGATATCTATATTGCAAAACAGAAGAACAGCTAGGACAAAACACAAAAGCATGCGGGTAAAAAGATAGAATGCTTATAACAGTGGGAATGTGGGGTGTATACTTGCCAATTTACTGCTATGTTAGAATCGCGTACAATCAACAAAAAAGGATTACACCTGCAGAGATAGTAACAGGGCTTTAGCATTACATTTCAATCTTGGTTTCACCACCACAATCAGTGTCATTTCTCGCTCACATGAACTACACCGAAAAGTATGCTAACTGAGACTAGATTGCCCTCATAGGAATAAAACATAAAAGACCAGGTAGAACGTAGTCTTAAAAAAACACATATCAGAAGTGAACCTAAGGAGCAAAAATAAAAATATGTCATTTTTCATTATTGAACTAGTCAAGACTATGCATGTCATTAACTAGGTAGAGTGAATTCAGATGTTGCCCCTAATCAATAGCAAATGAAAACCCAATGTAGAACAAAATAGACAGAGAGGCAGCGAGCAATCATTGTGGATCTAAGGTAACACTTGATTACAACATATCTAGGACAATACAACATATAGCTACAAAAGACACAAGTATTTCAGGAAAAACACAAATATTTCTTGGAAAAACATAGACAGTTCTTGAAAAACACAAATATTTCTTGAAGAACACGAGTATTTCTTAAAAAACACAGGTATAAACAACACATATATTGATAAACCTCTATTTAGACAAAACCAGATAGGGATGTTGACTACTAATTGAAAAAACCTTCACTTGCTTAACATGTGGACACAAGGATGATGCATTCACCAACATAAAAAAATCTCAAGTATTTCTTGGAAAAACAGAAGTATTTCTTGAAGAAATACGAAAGTATTTCTTGAAGAATAGAAGTATTTTTTTAAAAAAAATGAACACAATATTTCTTAGAGAAGAACACAAGTATTTCTTGAGTAAGCAGAAGTATTTCTTGAAATACTTGTGTGACGGAACAATTCTAGCCTGTGTTTCTTGAAAAACACAAGCATAGAAAAAAAAACATGGTATAATGGATTGTTAAAAAAACATTATTCCAGAAGTAGGATAAAAATGTTGAAGTACAATTGTAGTCTTTTAGAGAATTGGAGCTAAAGATAGCTTAGACTTGTGTGACAGAACAAATGCATGTTTTTGGCCCTATGCTAAAGCAAGAAGAAATGCAGTCTCTCTCCCACAGACCCTCCCCAAAAACTTTTGTTAGCTTGCCTTGAGCAAAGAGTAGAATAGAACCCATTATTGAAGTAGAGTAGAAACAAATGTGGACACGAGGATGGATGATGCATTCACCAACATAAAAAAATCTCAAGTATTTCTTGGATAACACAAGTATTTCTCGAAGAAAAACAAAAGTATTTCTCAAAGAATACAAGTATTTCTTTTTAAAAAAACATTATTTCTTAGAGAAGAACACAAGTATTTCTTGAAAAAAACACAAGTATTTATTGAATGAGCAGAAGTATTTTTTGAAAAAAGCACAGGTATAAAAGAAATTCTTACCAAGAAATAGATAAACACAAGTGCCAAATGACATAATCTAGTACAAATTAAACCAATAAAGAAAAAAGTATAGTTTTGGTAAACTAATGTTAGAAAGAGGGATAGAGAGCTACCACTTTCCTAGGACACATTATAGAGTACCCAACTTCTAGGAAAAATTAAATAATATGACATTTCAAATCCAGGAAGTTCTGCATTTTTAGCCACCCGGCCATGGGATGGACATTCAGATTAAAAAGTGAATTTAAAAAAGCTAGATCCTAAAAGATTGGCAATGTCCTCTAAACAGTAGTCTCCAAGGGCAAACTACTGCAAACATAGCTCATGTCATGCAAAAGAAAAGGAAGGGACAGATGACGCCATCCTAGAAAACTTAATTGATAGGATTGTGAAAACACTCTCTATGGTCCGTCCAAAAATAATATCATTCACCGGACACTTTTTTAAGATATCAAAGTGGTGTCATATCAACATGAAGAACACTATTGGAACATTAATGTTAATACACAGTTTTGCATAGCAGTCCTGTTGGAACATTTCATGAAAGAAAATTACCAGACGAATGAATAAGATGCAATATGAAATGGCTTATAATATAGAATGGTCATCTACTGCAAAAAGAAGATAGTGGAATCCTACAGTTTTAGAAAGTTCGTGGCAAATTAGTTTCACCTAAATTACAAATGATCTTCATATTAAATTCACAATGCCACGAAGTAAAAGTTGCACACACTATTAGTGTTAATTACGTGTAACATTGGAAAGCCCACTCAGTAATGTGCTACTGCAATTTTTAGCGCCAATGTAACAATCAAGAGGAAAGCAAACTACTCATTAAACATCACTAAAAAGTGAACAGAAAGCCTGAAAATGCTAGTCACCCTATTGCAACCAGTTAATAAGCATGCTGGAAAAATTACTATGCTAAAGACAAATGAAACCACACTTTAAGTACTGAAAAAATATAACTCTAAAATACACAAAACACATATCTATTTAGCAACAACCATATAAAATTATATAACAGCCCTCTCCCGAATTGAGTCATGAACAAAAACAAATTTAAACCCTAAGCTACCTCATTAGAATTTCATTTATGAACCCTAAACAGCAACACAAATTGATAATAATGAAAGCAAGTCCGGTAGCATCACTGGCCCATTTTAAACCCTAAGCTACCTGACTCAGACATGATCGAAAAAAGGGGAATCGACCGCATATAGGCATGTATCAGATTTTGATAGAAAATACGGATTAAACATGGCCGTAAATTCTCACAAAAAAAGGAGGCTAAGACATCTCACAATGCAATACATACTGTCTTTCAGTTTGCCTTTGCCCTTAAACACTCCAGGAACCATCAGGCTTTACATCAATTTCAGATTTTCAGATGTATAATTACCACAGCTTTGGATCTGAAAAATGTAAACATGACAACACTACTTCAGTTCCACCATAAACTCACAAAAGAAGTGATGTAATTGAAGTAATAATCAATTATTATGTTCTCTAGAGAGTAATTCTTTAAGTAAATTGGACATTGCTACTACAGACAAGGAAACAAAGCTTCATTTGGATTAATAAGCAGTGATTTTATTTGAAAAAGAACTTCTAAATTAAAATAGCCCATGTAAGTACATGGCTTGAACCTAGCAGATATTTGAATCCTTGAAGTAGTCATCTGTTCAGAGATAAAAACAGCTTTTAATTAGGAAGGCATTCTTTACAAAACAGGACATGAAGGAACCAGCAGAGGCTGACTGGCAGAAGCCGTGCCCGTGAACCAATCAAAGGCTTCACAAAACTAAAAATTAGCACACGCCCTCATCATTGTCGAAAGGAGGAAGAATTATCCATAATGGTCCCACTATGAGGAACTTTGAATGCCTTGGTACTGTCAGTGCAGATAGACAAGAGGAAATGAACTTTTAGAATAGCAAAAAATCTGGCTGCTCTTACTTACAGGAGTGCTGAAAATGCATTCAGTTCCGGATGATTCTTACTCATGGCAAGTTAAATGATTATGCACTATACATGATGCCGTGAGTAGCACTGTAACTATCTAGCCCGCACGAATAAACAAATGTTGAATTAGAGGTGCATGCATTGTCTTTAGAATTGAAAATGACGTGACCTGACCTGGCGTGACCACCACTTCAGTTCCACCTCATTCTGGCGTGACGTGACCTGAAAATGAACAATTGAACAGACACGATGCACAAGGGTTGCTGCTATCCAACGTACGAGAAACATGTCAAAAGGAGCACTGCAAACTTCACATAGAAGACCAGAACACAAGTTCATACAGCACAACAGACACCCTTCGTCTCCACCTCAAAACTGTCATCTCCACACACACTACCATTTGCCAGCTGTGGGAACTATGGATTACCAGCTATCTAGTCCTGAAACTACCATTCAAAGGGGGTCTTGGGAGCCTCAGCAGCAGCCAAATCTCACTGCTCCTCAGGGGTCTTGGTCTTGGGAGCCTCTGGGATCTTGGTCTTGGGAGCCTCTGGGATCTTGGTCTTGGGAGCCTCTGGGGTCTTGGTGTTGGGAGCCTCTGGGGTCTCAGGGATCATTGCAGCCTTCCTCTCCTGAATCTTCATGATGAGAAATAGGGCAAGAAGCCCAACTGACATCATCCCTCCGACCAGAATCACTGTGAGCGAAGCCGACTGTTGGACCTGCCTCTTGGCTGCTGTAGACGAGTTACTGGCAAAACAGATCCGAAAAAGCTAGTATTTGTGCTACCTGTCCAAGCACAAGATTTCACATGAACTTACAATCATCGTGATCCATAACCCTCGAAAATCTAAATCTAACGGCACTTACCTCAACGCTTGGTTTGTCTCGGCCAGCGTTGTCTCCAGGCCGTCGCTCATCTCGAGCAGCTCCCTTGCCTCAGCAGCACGCTTCGCCTGGTCCTCGACGATGAGATTGTAAAGCGCCGCCTCGCTCTCGGTCAGGTTCGGCGGTGGGGGAGGTACCGAGAAAAAACGGGCAGAGGAGTGGAGAGTGGGGCGGACGATGGCGCCGTGGCGAGTGGTGGTGGTGGCGGCGAGGGTAGCGGTCGGTGAGGTGAGGATACGGGAGCAAGCGGCTCGGCGGGCGGCGGCGGCGGCGGCGAGACGAGCGAGAGACATGGCGGCGCTGGAGGGGGTGGGAAGCCGCGAAGGAGCGAGTGCGGCGGCCGCCGCGGAGGGGCCAAGTGGTGGTGTCGGCGGAGGGAGTGGGAACTGGGGAGGGGGCATCTAGGGTTTCTCTGCATACTTATATAGTGTGAACGGGCAAATGGGCCGGGCCGAAGCGATGCTGGAGTGCTGGGCTCGCGTCGGAGTAATTCACAAACTTTAAATCTTTTAATTATTATTAATAATAAAATAATATGCGCAGCTCTGGTTAGTTCAAAAAAGTTTGTATTGTGACATTATTATTTTGTTTGTGAGGATGATATAATTATTATTATATAAAAACAGGGAACGTTAAATTAAGTTGCTCTCGTATACAGTATCAATGTGCATGCGTTAGCTTTTCGTAAACCTTTATGACTGAATATCAACTACCTTTTTTAATCTACTATAAGAATCTAAGAACATATATTCAAATGCTAGCAATGATCGAGACCCGTTTTAGTTGGTTGGATGCATGGACTAACTCGAAGTAGCAGTGTAGCACTCCTGAGAAAACGTCACCACACAAGGTAACATGTCCTCCATTTACCATACAGATTCTTTAGAAAGCACAAATAATAAGTTTTAGGTTCCCGTGAAATGAATCTATTGGCCCAACTATACATACATTCAACTGCTTACATCAGATCTCCTAGATTATACCACCCAAACATACACTTGGAATTTGAATCTGCTAGAATCAATACATGAAGACAGCAAGTAGAGTACAAACGCCTCATTCTTGATTCTCCATCGTCCAAAACATAACTCCAACAATGGTATTCATCCTTTGCTGGGAAGAGCTGTTTCTGCTGCTGATTTCCCATTACTCGTTGCCAACTTGCCTAGACAAAGAACATCATTAGGATTCATGCTGGAACATGAAAAATCCATACTTTAAATGTTCCAATCAAGTTTTATATGTTTCATGAAACGAAGCTAACTTTGGAAGTTACATATGACAGATGACGACAAGAAATGATACAGCAAAATGTCCATCCCACATGAACATTCACAAGCAAATGATACAAATAGCACAAAAAGATGAATGTATAAACTAACTTAAAGTTATCAATATATAATAATTAAACCAGAAGTTAAATTTAAAACCAAATGCACCATATTTTAGGTAATGACTGTTCATGTAAACCAACTTACAAAAAAAATGTAAACCAACTTCAACATCTTTTAGGTAATGGCAGTTCTCAGTAAGCGTAGTAAGGAATTAAGAATCTATAATCCTTTTCACATCCTCCCCTTTACAGCTAGATCAGTTTGGACATGCTGGACACTGGAGTTTCTGTATTGGTTTCATAACACCAAAGTCTAAAGCAGCTTGAACTAAGCTTAGAGAAGGAAGTAAGATGCCGGTCTAAAGCAGCCTCTGGATGTTTAAGTTCAAGTTATAGATTTCATGTGGATGTTTTTATTATGTGTAAATGGGCCCTAGGGCATCAACACAAGTTACTGAGAATGCCATTTAGGCAGACATTGTGCAATCCACATCCCCAGAATTTTTTTTTCGAAAAAAAATCTACTATGTTTCAATATAAGCAGTTTTCCATGTGAAAGATCTACACTGATCTCATGAGGAATTTTACTATGTGTTTAACGTTCTACTGAATAAATTATTAACTGAACTCTAAAAATCCCACAGAGAAAAATTGCATGTCTTTCAAAAGCACATTGTTTATATTCCAAATTTACCTTTCCAAAACCCCCCAAAAGGATCTGATGAAGAAACTTGCAGGTTTCTTCCTGGATATTCTGTATGCAACTGCAAAATATTCAGAATCTGGATCAGGAGATATAGTAAATTGCCAAGCAAGAAAAAAGCATATACCAATGAACACTTAAAAAATAATTGATAATATAAACTAATAAACTGCAGAATCAGTAAGACAATTCCATTTCAGCCATATAGATATAAGTGCAACACGCAAAGCTCCTGCCAGGGACACTAGCAACATCAAAAGGTTCAATTTTGAGAAAGAGAAACCATGAGATGTAGTTTCAAAAGACAGGAAACTAATGAGTCAATTTAATATACAGAAATATAGTAGCCCCACTGGTCTCACCATACAGAAATATAAGTGTACACCTGTACACAGATAAGTACAATTAGTTTTGTTTCACGTTAAGGCGGTCTAGTTTTAATTTTCACTAAATCATGTCAAACTCATTGTGTGAAAACGTGCAAGTCATGAAAACAACACACGCTGGGACAAATAATCATCACCAGTTTTTAGATCAATTCCTTGTGGGGAAACTGAGAGGCACACAAATACAGCAGCTAAATTGTTTTCTAACATAATAAGAAATATTGAGCAAATTACTGTAGGTACACAACACAAGCAATGTGCAACCTAAGACAAATTACAAGGAGCAAATTAATTGACTACACTATATTACAATCATCTAACATAACACTTCAAATGGGCTGCTTGACACAGTGCATAAAAATAGTTGACCACAAACAGATGTAAGCATACTGAAATATGTAAGCTTCAGGGACAAATGAAGAAAGGATTTGGTAAGTCGTGCACACTTTTAAAAAGTGATGACGAGGTCACAAAAATTTACACTGCTACTCTTGTTCATGATTTTGTATCAAAGGACATACGAGAGACGTATACAAAGATCAGAACACATGTTCCCAGGCCACAGGATAACAAAAGGGCTAAAGGAAACTCTGCTTGCACTCATTTTCATACACTAATCCATTGCTTGGACCTAATTCAATGTATTACCAGCTGATTCCTGGCTTCCTGCCCCCAGGCTGGAAATGCAAGGCAGCATCAGACGGAGGTACAATAAGTACTTACGCTCAGGTAGCCTTGCAGGAGATTTCTGAGCAGGCAAATCTGTGGATCCTAGCAGTGGCTAGGCAGTTTGGGAGTCTGCTTCATGCTGAATAGGCGTGTACCTTTAGGAGGGAGATTCTAGTTCACCCAGGCGTGAATGTTACAAACAACTAACCCCGGCTGTGGAATCGGCTTGTAAATGGGTCGTTTTCTATCTATTAATATAATGTCATGCGTGTTCGAGGTTAATGATGGCAGGATTTTTTGCTGGTTCCTGCCAAACAATAAAAATCGACAGACATTACTAGCGTGCACAAAGGGAAAAGATGCATGTGGGGAAAATTCTAAATAACTAGCATTCTAAATCTCAACACAGGCATTACATTTCAGAAACGAGAAAGTACCTCCTTGAAATCCAGCTCTATGTAACCTAGCAATCCCTTCATCATACAAAAACAAATACAATACGAGAACGAAAAAGGGATCAGTCAATCACAGCAACACCAATTGAAATTTATGATCTGCGGGGATAATGTGACTAAAAGACTAACTTGCAACTGGAAGAATGTTGTGCCAAAGTCTGTGCTAAGAGATAATATTTGCTTAGGCAGAATTTTAAAGAGACAGGCCGAAATTTTTTTAGGATCAATTCAATTGAAACCACAATGTGCAAAGCAACTATATGTTCTGCCATAGATTTAAGGTACAATACCTCATGTGAGAATTTGTGAGAAGTACATGATGCATTATTCTAAAATCTAAATCAAATGTGCATTCCACTTCAAGAAAAAACATCTGAGCAGGAAATCTAGAGAAGGCAGCAACCAGCAAGAACAAACAATCATTAGTGCTTTTAAGTGTAGATGCACTGAGGTTATATAGTTTTCTGCAATTAAGTACTGTCATACAGCAAAACAAATAAGCAACCAGGAAAACAAGCAAACTTTAACTGAACAGAAATGAATAAATTTTGTTGACCTTAATTCAGCTATGTATGATATAATGAGGTCTAGGCAGCAAATAAATAAGAAGATATTTTGTTTTTTGTTTTTTGAAAATATGAAGATATTTTGTTATAGTACTTCGCATAGTATACAGTGAAAAGAGAACTTGCCGAAGTTGAAAATGTAAGCAACAGAATTATTTTATAGGAGCAAACTTTCAGATCTTTATGCACACCCAGGCAAAGGTACAGATGCTTACAAGCATCAGCATTCAATGGATCACTGAATCTAAATATTTACAGAAATACAATTTCATGGAAAAGGATAAAAAAATTACTCCTTTGAGCTATTGGTTTCATAAAGTGAAACCCAGTATGAATATTGTGTGTGAGCACCACAAGTAAAAAAAACAAATTTAGTCGTGGTAGCCAAAGTATCTCTAAATCCATACAGATTACAGAAATAACTAAACTTCACAAAGGTCCACATAAAAGCTATAGTAACAAAGATCTAATTGCATTCGAGCATTTCATGCATAAATCACCATTGTTAACACAAGAACCATGAACCATGTAGAACTATTATGAAGTTAATGCAATAACAAAAAGGTCACCCTGCTATTTCATAACTGTGATACCCAACATTTGTTACTAAAAAATGGTCTACATCTGTCATTCAAAAGTGGTTTACATCTGGTTGCACTAACTTCAACATTTGTTACCACCACTTGCAATAGTTCAATACCAAGCCCAAAAACTGAGTCATAAATATAAACTTTATAAATTAATCAATACTTTAGAATTGCAACCCAAGATATTTAAAACCTAGAAACCTATCCAAGCCTCATGCAAATTTCAAACTTAAATACTGGCATCTACTCCAAAGGTTGTTGCCTTAACAACCTTTCTATGGCCCATTCATTCAATTTCAAAAAGTCAAGTAGCAGTCATAGTACTGTCATACATCATGGCAAAATGGATGCTTGATAGACAAATGACAATAGAGTGTAAGCAATATGCTAACTTCAATTCTCAATTAATACCATTACTCTAGAAAGAGACAGCAGCTGTGCCGCTCGCTGCAAGCTGCAGCTGATTGGTCCAATCATATACACTAATCCATTGCTTGGACCTAATTCAATGTATTACCAGCTGATTCCTGGCTTCCTGCCCCCAGGCTGGAAATGCAAGGCAGCATCAGACGGAGGTACAATAAGTACTTACGCTCAGGTAGCCTTGCAGGAGATTTCTGAGCAGGCAAATCTGTGGATCCTAGCAGTGGCTAGGCAGTTTGGGAGTCTGCTTCATGCTGATGATGCTCATGCATGACTGTCTCTTATACACATCTAACAAACAAATGCAAGCTGCAGCTGATTGGTCCAATCATCATAAGGTAACATGTAAACTAATAAAAAAATAATGAGCAGATCACCTGAAAACAAACAATTAAAATGAATAAGCTAAAACTGTTAAACTAATAAGAATTGAGCATATTACTTGATAACAAAGGACTGAAGTGAATAAGCTAAAACCATGTCATCCATGATCTCTTTTAATTTTATCTCCATGCACTCTTGGCCACTTGGCTGTAACATGTGATTGTCACTAAAAAACATACATGCAAATCAGCATTGCATCTCCAAACTCACACAAGCAATACTGCACAGGTAAAAAGCTGTCTGGATGGATCTTCTGATTTATATCGGTAGTAAGGAACAAAGGTTTGGCATTGTAGGACAGCACATACAAGCAACTTAAAAGAGAGGCACCTGAATGGACTGGAGCATCTAGGGGGCAAAATTAGCCAGCAGCTTAAGGTACTTGCCGTCTCTGTTGCACCGATTCCGACACGCGTATTCCATCTAGGGGACACCGATTGCCGTCTCTTGGCGAAACTGATGATCTTTGAATCGGGGTCTGCGCGCTACTGCTGCTGCAGCATCTTCCGCCACACCCTTCCTCCCCACCAAGGGCATGTGCCGCTGCCGTGCCATTCGTCCGCCTCCCTCCGGGGTAGAGTTGTTCCTACAATGGGAACGAAGAAGAAAAATGGAAACCACAAGATTCATAAACAAAATCAATGCTTATTTAATTGGGTGGTTTATATATGATGATGGGAATCAAGGGCTCACCTAATGAAGGAGGCAATCAGGGGCTGGAGTTCAGGAGGAGGTTTTCTCGGGTGGGTAGGGGTAGAGGTGAGGTGGAAAATACATTTTGGCAGAAACAATTTGCGACCATCAATTTCATGCTATCTGCCCTCTATTAACCTCCTACCAGCTCATCCAAGTGGGCCCATTGTGAGAGGTACTAATAGGTGTAGTTAAGCAACAAGTATTATAAAAAATTATTTTCTTTATAGTAGACTTAATGGATATAGCATCAGACCAGGTGGCACTCCTGTTTGCTAGATGCATATATCAGTCTTGAGCAAGGGCTTGCTCAGAAGTCTTGTGTCAATTTATCACCAACATCATCGAAGGCTGGGTCTACTATTTTTTCATAGACCCAAACATATCAGACCTAGTCATGGACACGCTAATCACAATCCAATCCTGTAGGTGGAGAATACATGAAACAACCTATTAAATATTGTATATGTCAATCTCTGTAATAACAAAGCACAAAAAACAAAGAAGGTAAATTAGTGCGCGGTAAGGAACTGAAAGTAGTAGACAAACGGTTCAAGATAATCATACCATAGAGGGCAGCGAATCTAGAGCTTATTCCCTTATCGCATACCGCAAAGGTACTTTTCTATTAAGAAAAGAATCTGGTCGCAAGATGTTATATATAGTAAAACAATATTGCAACATCATAAATGACCTAACTTGCGTACTAAGAGATACTCCTTCATAATTTGGACATTTAGTGACAACATGAAACTCATAGACAACAATGGCAGACATAAAACTTACAAGGTCCTTGTAGTCACAGGATCGCAGGGCTACACAAGAGAGGATCCTTCCTGTTCCTCTGAACTTGACACAAGAATAGGAATATAAGGAAATGTACAGAACACTTCCTTTATTAAAGTCTGTTGACGCTTCCAATTGCCGAGGCATGCATACGATTTCTTGATAAGCCGAATGATAGAGAAAAGAAGTGATGATCTCTGTACAGGAAACCAAGAGGCAGTGAAATTCTTTCAGAACAAATATAGTGGTTATAGCTTATCAGCTTGATTAAAGACCACTGCCCTTTGCTCTTCTCCCCGCACTCCACACTTGGAATCGGACGCGTGTCAATCAGCGGTAAATTTGGCAATTTTGCAAAAAGGTCCTTCGACTTTGTAAAAATCAATCTGCAGTCCAGCTCAGCGAAGTGGTACAGTAGCTACGTTTGGATATTTTCCGTTTGGACCCTTGTACTAAAATTTATTTCAACGCTGGCCTAATGAGGGAGGCAATCAGGGGCTGGAGTTCAGGAGGAGGTTTTCTCGGGTGGGTAGGGGTAGAGGTGAGGTGGAAAATACATTTTGGCAGAAACAATTTGCGACCATCAATTTCATGCTATCTGCCCTCTATTAACCTCCTACCAGCTCATCCAAGTGGGCCCATTGTGAGAGGTACTAATAGGTGTAGTTAAGCAACAAGTATTATAAAAAATTATTTTCTTTATAGTAGACTTAATGGATATAGCATCAGACCAGGTGGCACTCCTGTTTGCTAGATGCATATATCAGTCTTGAGCAAGGGCTTGCTCAGAAGTCTTGTGTCAATTTATCACCAACATCATCGAAGGCTGGGTCTACTATTTTTTCATAGACCCAAACATATCAGACCTAGTCATGGACACGCTAATCACAATCCAATCCTGTAGGTGGAGAATACATGAAACAACCTATTAAATATTGTATATGTCAATCTCTGTAATAACAAAGCACAAAAAACAAAGAAGGTAAATTAGTGCGCGGTAAGGAACTGAAAGTAGTAGACAAACGGTTCAAGATAATCATACCATAGAGGGCAGCGAATCTAGAGCTTATTCCCTTATCGCATACCGCAAAGGTACTTTTCTATTAAGAAAAGAATCTGGTCGCAAGATGTTATATATAGTAAAACAATATTGCAACATCATAAATGACCTAACTTGCGTACTAAGAGATACTCCTTCATAATTTGGACATTTAGTGACAACATGAAACTCATAGACAACAATGGCAGACATAAAACTTACAAGGTCCTTGTAGTCACAGGATCGCAGGGCTACACAAGAGAGGATCCTTCCTGTTCCTCTGAACTTGACACAAGAATAGGAATATAAGGAAATGTACAGAACACTTCCTTTATTAAAGTCTGTTGACGCTTCCAATTGCCGAGGCATGCATACGATTTCTTGATAAGCCGAATGATAGAGAAAAGAAGTGATGATCTCTGTACAGGAAACCAAGAGGCAGTGAAATTCTTTCAGAACAAATATAGTGGTTATAGCTTATCAGCTTGATTAAAGACCACTGCCCTTTGCTCTTCTCCCCGCACTCCACGCTTGGAATCGGACGCGTGTCGATCAGCGGTAAATGTGGCAATTTTGCAAAAACGTCCTTTGACTTTGTAAAAATCAATCCGCAGTCCAGCTCATCGAAGTGGTACAGTAGCCACGTTTGAATATTTTTCATTTGGACCCTTGTACTAAAATTTATTTCAACGAGAAGAAGCAAAAATTCAACAATATTGTTGTTTTTATAGAAAACCCCCACGAGGCATTTTTTCATAACTCCCCCCACCCCCGACGACCCGAATCCTAGCTCCCTCCTCTCTCTCTCTCTCCCCCGCCGCCGCCCCTCCTGCTCGCCCGCAGCACCTCGCAGCTCGCCGCCTCGCTGCTGGCACAGGCTCCTCCGTCGCTCGAGCACAGGAAGCCTCTAGGGCTCGGCAGGATGGGGGAGCGTGTGGATTTGCGGGAGATGTTGCGCCGCCGCCGCTCCTCTGCCCCTCCCTCTCCCTTGCCTCCCCATCGAGCAGTTAGCGGCCTTGGCACCCACAAGATCCATGGAGGAAGATGGAGATCAAGGGGCGAGCTCGAGCGTGGTGGTGGCAGGGAAAGGGCTGGCCTCCGGCGGAGCGGATCCGGCCGGTGCCCCGCTGACACCGGCCTCCCCGTCCCGCCCCACGCCTTCTCCACCGCCGCGGCCGTCCCCGTGACCCGCGACACCGCCTCCTCCAACGCCACCACCGGCGCCCGCAAGGAGCTCTCCTTCCTCAACGAGAAAGGCCGCCCCGACGACCCGTCCTTGGGCTCCGGCTAGGACGCCGGCGCCGCACGATTAAAGACAGATCGACCCACACGCCGCCGCCGTCAGCGTCTTCATGTACGACATGCCGCCCGAGTTCCACTTCGGCCTCTCACCCTTCTTCGTTCTCCCGCCGCCGCGTATAAGCAAGCATCTGCTGAACGCAGAGCAGATCTCGGAGTTCCGGGAGGCGTTCGCGTTCTTCGACAAGGACCGCGACGTGATGCTGCATCACGGTGGAGGAGCTGGCGACGGTGATGGGGTCGCTGCAGGGGCAGCGCCCCAGCGCGGAGGAGCTCCGCGAGATGATCCACGACGCCGACTTGGAGCTCGATTGGAGCTCGATAGAGGGCAGCGGTGGAGCTCCGACGCCCCAGCACCAGCTCCACTCCCCCCTCCGGCCATTCTGCTCAACTTGGAGCTCGATCGAGGGCAGCTTGCAAGGCATGCACGTGTTCAATCGAGTTTATCAGCGGTCTGATGGTTCGCCAATACTCAGCGAACCGGAGATATTGTAGCAGACAAAAAAAAAAGCTCCCAGATGCTCAACAACGGCTCCCGGATGCGCGGCGGCGTGTGGTCAGCTACCAGATAGGCAGTAGTAGTGGTTCTGTGGTCATAATGTGTGGTGCAGCACAAGCAATGAGCCATCTCCCCCCTCCCCTTGGGAACCATCTTCTTGGCTTATCTGGTCTGATTAGTTTGTTGGTTATTTACCATGGTTACATTGATTCATCTCTGGTCTGCATTCCGCATCTGTTGTTTTTCCTCCTCTCTATGCAGATCTGCGTCTGTTTTATTTGTGTCGAATTATTGGGAAGTCAAGATAGAAAAATTCCAAGATGGTTTATTTCTTAGCAATTCAGACTATCAGGAGAGTTCATTTCAATATGATATTTTAGATAATGAGATGCATCGTTTGTGAAAAATAATGTTCTACAACCTATATCCAGTATCCGCACTCCAATTTGTATGAAAATTGAAAAATAATGTTCTACAACCTATATCCAGTATCCGCACTCCAATTTGTAATTGGAGAATTTAACTTTTGCTTCCCAGTTAACATAGTGTATGAATTTAACTTTTGCTTCCCAGTTAATGCCTCGCATGCAAAATACTATTAACAGGTTAATGGAGCATGGTTTGTTGTTGTCTCCAGAGAGAGCAAAGAAAGCATATGAAAGAAAGCAAAAGCGGCAGCAGCAATTGCGAATGGGTACGCCGGTTAAGCCTACGGTGAGAAAAGATAGACCTGAAAGTTCAAAGAAACCAAGTGCATCCAGCAATATGGTTTCGAAGGCAAAGAGAAGCGTTCATTTTAGCGATGACGGTGGTGAATTCATTGTGAAAATGAAGAGATCCATGGGATGGCTAGGATAGTTGGTGTTGGGATGTGCTATAATATTTATGATTCCAATGTCAATTAGACTCCTATGTTACCATGTTGGTGATGTGCATCTATCGGATGTGATGGTTTTATGATGAATGTATCTTATATCATGCATATACATATAGATTATCGTCTTTTATTGCTTTATGATATGATTACTTGTAGTTAATTGTTCAAAAGGTAGGGCGCGCATCGCGCGCCGAATGTTCTAGTACTTACTGAATACCAGCAGTTTTTCCAAAGAGCAGGAGATTTAGTTGCTCAGGACTTCATACATGCTTGTATTTTTCTGATCAAATATATACAGAACAAAATGTTGAAAATCAGTTTCCGAATGAGGGATACCAAATTGTAGGTTTAGTTTGTGCATCCTGCAATAAAACAAGAAATCATGAAAGTTAATTAGAGGGGAGATATCTTGGTATATAACATGGTGCGAAAAATATGATCCAATACCACTTCTAGAAATAAAAGCAAGCCTAAATAAATGATTAGTAGAAAGCTTCTTATGTTTTAGAACTGCTAGATCCATGTGACTTACTTTACTGTCTGCATGTTCACTGAAAGACAAATATTAAATTTATCTATGAAACCACAGAATAAAAATTAAGTGTAGATGTTAAAACCTCGATACTTTGACTCTAATTGGAAATATGTAAGACAAAATCAAACTAACCTACCAAAGCATAACAAGATGCTCTGCTCCTTACTGCCATATTTTTTTCCAGAGTATGACATAGTACGAGGGGAAAAATAACAATTTATTAGCTAGATATTTTTAACTTTCTTTCATATCTAGATGAAAAAATATGCATTAATAAAACTGCCACTCTATTAAATTTCATAAAGTAATTCTTTGATTTGGCTGGTACAATATACCTTTTTCGTTCCAGAACTTAAAGTTGTACTATTTCAGAGTGTATATAAGGCATCAGCTCAAAGATATGATTTGGGATCCTAAATGCAATGAAAGAGCATATGCCTTCCTAGTGGAAAGTCGCAAGTACCTCAACACCCGGTACCTGGATTTTAATAATAAACAATAGGCATATGATTTTTTTTCTTACTGGAAGTTGTTTAGGAAATTACCAATAGGCTGCCCTGTAACCAAACAATTAAAGAATAAGGTGGTACCTCACTCTCAGTGGCTTTCCTGCCACAGTTTTTATCAAGATAGGCAGTAGCTTGAGCTCTCAAGCAAATTAACTGTCAGCCAAGCCCCCGCGGTGCACACACCTGAGCATCTTGCCACTGAAAAAATATTTCCCATCAATGTGACATAAATTGAGCTTACAGATCATTTTCTCAAATATTTATCAATGAAAACTGGGAAGAAAAGTTTAGGAACTTTCATTGTCTATGATTATCTGATCTGATATAGTGTATATGTATATGAACAATCATGAAAATATTAGTAAGATTAACAAAGTGCTAGCCATTCAACACTCCATTCAACACTGAAATATGCTGCTGTTTTTTAGCTGCTAGATGTATCAGTAGACATCAAATCGATACTTATCAGGAACCAAGCATCAGACCCGGTTAAGATGATAATAAAAGGAAACATATAATAAATATACCCCAAATTGCAGAACTTTAACAAGAGGTGGAACAGGAACATCTTCATTTGATGCAGAACTTTAACAAGAGGTGGAACAGGAACATCTTCATTTGATGCAGAACTTTAACAAGAGGTGGAACAGGAACATCTTCATTTGATTTTCTTTACTCTCCGGCACAGGGAACAAGCATCAGAACACAAGTCAAAGAAGAGGGGGAATCAGATTATCTCATAAGCACTAAAAATACAGTGTTAGCTGCTCCTCAAGCGCATCAAAGTAAGAAACTTAAATTTAAGTCCATGCTTAACAACTAAAATTTGGCCATTCTCATAAACAATACAAAATCCAGGTTGCTGCTTTTTTATCTGACAAGCAACAGAGTAGCTACACATAGTTAGTACCACTGTAAACAACAGGTAAAAAAGGGACACATCTACAAGCATTTTGTTTTAACAAAGATAGAAATTTGGTAATAACGTTGAGTACTAATGCCAGTGTACAAATCTAGAGAAGTGGGAATGAAAAATATTGGCATTGATATCACTTGTTGGTAGATAGGAGCCATGTTCTGAAAGTCCCAATGGTTTCCACCTGCCATGCTAAATTCTCAAACTTGAAACAACATATACAGCTAATGTATATTTCTACTCCAATAGAGTATAAAGCAAAGCTTCAGTCGTGCAGTCAATGTAGCTAATTACCTGTAGGCAAGTTAATTCATCCCGCATATTAGTTATCTTATGTGACTTCTCCTTGATAATCATACACAATGTTCCAATTGGGCAAATTGCGTCGTCCTTGGTCTTCAGCTATAGGGCCTCCTCCATAATGCTGCGACTTTGCAAAATGAAAACAATCATGCTGGTTTCTAATTAATCAAAAACAATCGGAAGAATCAGACATTATTTTATGTTTGCCAAAAGCTGGTACAATTTGCAGCGCTGCAGCTGCCAGTTCCCAGACTGTTAGCCACCAGAACGAGCCAAATACGACGGGAGCATCTGCAGCGGACCAGTCAACCTCAATGCACAACCTGGCGAAAGTGCACCTACATAAACAAAGTGCTGCCAAAACAAATTGAAGTTCACTAATTCACCTATTGAGGCATACAGTCGAACACCTTGTGTGCGTGTTGTCTGGCTTGTGTGTAGAAGGCCGGGTTCCATGGAATCGGGGGCTTCGCCGGGCTCCCTCGCGCTCAACGTGTCCTCCGGCGGCGCAGGAGTGTTGAGGAAGGGCGCGCCGGCGCGGCTGCTGCTCGTGTGGCCCTCGGTGGAGCAGGTGAAGGCCACCGCCGCCGCGTTGGACCCCAAGCCGGCGCAGATGGAGCAGGTAAGACTCCGCCGCGGCCACAGCGATGAGGAAACATAATACTCTGCAAGGCCAATTCAAGAAATTACCTCCCATTCTTCCTGGTTCTGGATGCCCTCATACGCAACTATGAAGGGCTTCACCTTCTGAAGCATCTCCTCCAATGACATCGGTGGTTTCTCATCAATATCAGGATTAGCAAAATTCACATGGTACTGTGGTTCAAACTCGATCTGCATGCACAAATCCACAGCAATAAAAACAATCAGCAACCTCATAAGCACATCCAGATTGGAATACTTCGCAAAATCAATTGCAGTGCTGCACGCACCATGTTGTTTGTGTGACAAGCCTCCTGGTATGCATGCTCCATTGGATGTGGCAGCACATTATCTGCCGCGTCCATAAAAGCTTGCTCCAGAATTTTCATCTTGTCCTCACCAAGCTTCTTCTCTAGCTTCTCACCATCGGCGTTATCCCCTAAGTAAATCTCTTGCCGATCATCCTCTTCAGCAGACCGGCGGTCGTTGCCGCGTGTGCGACCCCTGCCACGGCTGCGGCCGCCACGGCCACGGAAGCCGCGACCCTCGCCACCGCGCCCTCCACCATCTTCGCCGCCGCCGCCCAGGAGCTCCAACGCGCGCTTCACGGCTTCCTGGCCCGACAACTTCGGTTGCTGTGGGCCGGGAGCCGAGGGCCGGGGCTCGGGCCCGGCGGCCGCCTGCTTCGCCGCCTCTCGCACCTAATGAAGCGGTTCTCCTCCTTGGGCTTATCCGCCGGCGGTAAAGAGTCGGTACATGAAAAGGACTCTAATCCTATACGTTTACAATGCATGTGGCAAATTTCTGGAAATAGAATAGTGCAAAATATCTAAATACGCACTTCTTATCTAAGCAATTTTGTGCAAAATATCTAAATACGCACTTCTTATCTAAGCAATTTTCCTTGCTTCATGTGCTACAGGAATGGTCATCCTCCTTTGAAACTCAATAGTGTTGCTTGCATTCCTGTGTTCCTAGAGGGCATTATTGCTATAAATTCATTTGCCGCTTTGCCTCTGAATTGTACATGCATTTATGAAACAAGAATATATGGTCTCTGCATATACAATAACCTGAAAGATTATCATATATGCAATCTGGGGTATGTACATTTATGCACAAAATAATTTGTCTTGGGGCTTGTAGAGCAATGGAAAATGAAGGGTAGCTATATTAACTAGTGAGTCATTACTTGAGCAAGGATAGTTGTATGGCAATGTCTGCATCTACTAATTAAATTTCCGAACTGAAACTTTTTTTTGTGTGTGTAAATCAGTAAGGTAGTAAAATTTCACTTCTAACTGTTAGTTGTTAGATTCTTGGAGCCGAATTTTGTAGTCAGAGTTGTTTCATCACTGGATAAGAAGCTGGAGGTTAAAGCACGTTTTTTGGAAATTTTTCAAGAAGACAACTACCCCGAAGAGTTCCCTTACAAGTCAAGGTAAGAACTCATTCTCGTCATTTGAAGCATGTACTAACTATCTGCAGCTGTATTCTTGTCTTGTGTGTTCAAGTTTTGTTCTGACTATGGTCTTTGATAAAGTTATGAAAAATTGCAGCAGAAGGGAAAAAACAAAGACAGAATAGGCAGTCTTATACTCAATGAACTAAAGCCTGGAATAGAATAATCTTAGTTGCCATGTAATCAGTTTACACCAATCATCTTAGATTTTTTGTGATAGAGTAAGGATTACTGAGTAACTAATTTTATAGAATTCTATGGTGATTTTGAGGCTAGTTAGTGGCAAAATATTTTTTTACCTTGTGCATTGGCCCAGGGAAAGTCAACATGGTGTCGCCCTGAACTAAAGCCTGAAATGAACACGATTGCTTTCATCTCAGATGCTGCTGTTGTATTGAGCTATTAGCAGAAGCTTTTGATTGATCATAACTGCAGGTTTTCCAGGGATGATAATTGCTGCCAAAAGATTAACTGGGGATTTCTCAAGTCCGAGTGATGAAAAGCATGAAGAGAAGAAATGGAAAATGTTGAGGGAAGGTCATTTGCTTCCTTTTTTTGTTGGGTAGCTGCTTAAAATAATGCGACATTTGGTCCTATATCTATCACAGGATTACAATGTTGTATTCACACAGCTTGTTGCTATGTGTTTTATGAACTTGTATTTTCACAAAACTTGTTGATATGTAATTTGTGAACTTGTGATATGTGTTTAAAATAAGAAAAAAAAGCGTATGAAGTTGCGGACAGTCATGCGACAGACAACAGCAGCCAAACCTCAGCTACATCAGCTACCGCACGTCGGCGACGGAGCTACCCGAGGAGGGAGTTACCCCAGTTCCCAAACAGCGACGGGGGAGTTGGGGGAAATCTGCCCTGCGGGGGGAGGGAATTCGAATGTCACAAAAAAACCCCGTGCGGGGTGATCTGCCCAGGGATGATATGGCCCGTGCTGCCAAAGGGGGCCAGTCTAAGCGCTATGCTAAAGAGATCCAAATCCAGTATGCCCAGTCCCCCAAAGCACTTTGGCCTTATCGTCTTTGCCCATCTTACCAGACAATGTCCACCATTTGCCTCTGCCTCTCCCCTCCAAAGGAAACTCCTCCTGAGTTTATCAATCCTTTTTAGTGCCCACTTTTGTAGTCTGAAAGCTGTGAGGTAGTAAATTGGAATCGAGGAGAGAACAGTGTTGATCATTGATGGCGGGGAAACAGACGGGTGAAGGCCCGCCTCCGCGTCAGCAGAGACAAGTTTAATTTTTGTTTAATTTAAATGAGACAAAGTAAGAAATTCAGGTATTGCGAGTCCATACTTCCATAATTCTTATATATTCATAAGAATTATGTTAATTACATTTCCGTAGAGAAAACTCCTGATTAAGAGTTCTAACATGAGTACATGAAAAGAAAATTACATCATATGGCTGCCTATTACATGACTACAAGAATAAAAGAACTGGCTTCAGTCTTGTCGTCGTGGATAAATGCTTGGGTTCGTGCACGCATTTGCTTGACTTTCATGCTTGATGCACATAAATACAACTTGTGTGTTAAGGGTGTGTTGACGGTCAAATTTGGCCCTGGCCAAACCGGTCTGACCGGTTTGCCAAACCGGTCAGACCGGTTTTGCTCTGTAATTCGAGTAGGATTAGGATAGGATTAGGATTCCGAGTTTAATCCCATATTGTAACCTATTCGAAAGGGGTAAGACTTCCCCGGCCTATAAATATAAAGGCTAAGGTCGATTGAGATGTATTCCAATCGAATTAAACACGTTTATCCTTTACTTTTTTATCTCTCAAACCCTAATCTTTTCCAACCTCCATATTCTGTTCTTTGCTCGTCTCTACGGCGTTCAAAGGCGTTCTAGGTGGCCTGCCGACCCTAGAGCAACCCTAGATTAGCTCGAGCTCCGACGGGGTCCCTCCCGAGCTTGAGTTTCTAGGTCTTCACGCTCCCGACGCAAAGCGGTCAGACCGGTCCTGTGAACCGGTCAGACCGGTTTTCCCGAGGGAAGCCAGGTGTTGGCCGTGGTGACGGCCGTGCTGCGCGTTTGATCGATCTCGAGTTTGTTGGCGCGTTTTCGTGTCAACATACTTTTTGGCGACTCCGCTGGGGAAGATTAATCTGGAGCTAAAACCGATTCAATCTACTCCAATCATGTCTGGATCAAAGTGCGACCTTGACAAAGACAACATCATCACCGCAACGATGGAAGAGCTCACGGAAGAGGAGCGGAAGCGATATTTGATTGCTGAGGAGCATTTCAGGGCGCAATTCTTGAAGGGCTTCAAAAAAGATCGCGGTGGTCTTGTCAAGAGAGTAGAGGAGTTCGTCCTGCCGGCTTTCAAGTTGGCAGATGACCACATCGAAGAAATCCCAAAGGTAACTGACGAATCCTCTGATTTAATGCAGCAAATTACTCGTATGATGGATGATAAATTGCTTGCTGCACAAACTGCTACTAGTGAATTAATTGTTAGTATGACTGGTAATTCTGATAAAACTAAAAGTAATTTAGAAACTAATGAATTACCTAGCTCATCAGGCATGCCAGAACATGTTTTAGATCCTAATTTGGGTATGCTGATGAATTTCTATGCGGGACAAACACCTCACCCTGGTTCGGTCCACGAACCGGTCAGACCGGTTTGTACAACCGGTCAGACCGGTTTGGCCCCCTCTGGTGGTCAGACCGGTTCTTTGGGTGCAGGAGCATCTAGTGCGATGGTTTTTCTAATACAACTACTTCTAGTCCTGTTTATACTATTCCACGCATTCCGGGAAGTATACCTCACGGATCTGGCACGTTTCACGCGCCGATTCCGAGTGCTTCTCCAAATACGATGTATGGTGTTCCTCGCATTCCATAAAACAAAGGTGATGAGAAGTATCAAGCCGAGTTAGCTAAGTTTAAAGAAGACATAGCTAATACACTTAGATCAAAACTCGGACTTGAATTGGGTAGCTCACGATTATATCAAAAACCGTATCCGCCTGAATTTGACCTAGTTCCTTATCCTAATGGTTGGCGTGTTCCTGATTTTATTAAATTCAGTGGTGAAGATAATAGAACTCATTGGGAACACATTAGTCAATATATCTTGCAATTAGGAGAGACATCTTTTTATGAGGCATTGCGTATACGGTTGTTCTCATTATCTTTAACTGGAACTGCCTTTTCGTGGTTTTCTTCGCTTTCTCCGAATTCTATTCATAATTGGACTCAATTGGAGCGTAAATTTCATGATCACTTCTTTAGCGGAGAAAACGAGGCAAAATTGTCTGATCTAACATCGGTTAAGCAAAGACGAGAAGAATCGGTTCTTGAGTACTTTAAAAGATTCAAGGATGTTAAGAACCGATGCTTTAACATAACTGTTTCCGAAAAAGATTTGGCAGATTTCGCTTTTGCGGGCTTACGGTCTCATTACAAGAAAAAATTAGAGGGTTCTGATTTCCTTACAATTAATCACTTGCAAATGAAGGCTATGAGTCTAGAGCTTAAGTTTAAAAATTCAAAATAATCTGCTAAACCCCATCGTTCGAGTGTGCATATTGTTGATAATGATTCTGATAGTTCGGATGATGATAAAGAAATTTATGATGCTGAGTTTGTTTGGTCATCAAAAAGTAAACCTAGTTCTTGTCCTTCATTGAAGCTGATTCAGAAAAATCGGCAAGAAGAGAAAAGAAAAATTTACTTTTGATGTAGCCAAATGTGATCGTGTTTTTGATGAATTGCTTAAGAATGGCTTTGTTAAACTTTCTCATGCAATTCCACCAGCCGATCAATTGAAAAATCGTGCATATTGTAAGTGGCATAATTCTTTTTCTCACGCAACGAATGATTGCAATGTTTTTCGACGACAGGTACAATCGGCCCTTAATGAAGGTCGATTAGTGCTAGCTGAAATGCAAGTTGATAAGGCTCCTTTCCCTGTTCATACCTTGGATGTGAATACTAAAGTGTTGATTCGGCCGGAACAAGCCGATGGAGCTAAGGGTAAGAATGTGGTGATTGGAGATCCAAGACCGGAAAAAGGTGATGACAAAGCTCCGGTCAGAACAGTGATGATTGGGAGGACTCTTGATGGAAAAGAGTCTCTGAAAATTACAATTAATACATCAAGACCCGGGGGCAAGAAAGTTCCTTGGAAAAGAATCGGTTCGCTAGTCAGGCGAAACCAGTCAGACCGGTTTCCCCAACCGGTCAGACCGGTTTGTCTCCAGACCGTCCAAGAACTTTCAAGCCTAAGTGCCCGGAAGTGGGTACTTGGAAATTCAATGAGCCAAAGATTCAAGGGAAGGTTCTGAAGCAAGGACCTACTTTCTCTCAGCTCATGAACAAGTACACAAAGGCCGTTCAAGTTGATCGGCCAACAAAAAAGAGACAGAGGTCACCACAGCGTTGGATTGATCCTACAAGTTACAAGCGCCATGGTGGTTCTGTACATGACCGATTGGGCTCATACCAATCAGGTTATTCAACCGCTCATCAAAGCGGTCAGACCGGTTTCATGAACCGATCAGACCGGTTTCGGTCTGAGCAGAGATTTCACGTTCCTCCTAAGCAAGAATATCGTATCAAAGAAAAGAAGGAGGATGTGCAAGCCCAAGCTAACAATTTTATAAAAATTGGCGAGATCCCAGTGGCTATACAAGACTTGGGTAGAAAGCCGATGATTATTGGAAATTCGGTTCCTGTTCCAGTCAAGAAGCCGGTCATGGTTAATGATCATGAGGCTAGCAGTAGCAAGGGCGTAAAGAAAGTTTTTCAACCAAGATGGTGTCCTTCTGGGTTGACTCATACACAGAAGCGAAAGCTACAACGCTTGAGAAATAAAGAGAAAAGGGAACAGGAAGCGGAGAAGATGAGGGATGAATACTTCAACAATTATAGGCCTATGATCCCTCAGACCAAGATCTGGCAAGCTAAACCCGTTGTGCAATCAGCAGCACAACCGGTCAGACAGGTTTCTGAATCCGGTCAGACCGGTTTGGGTCAGCCGACCGCTGCAGAAGCGGTCAGACCGGTTTCTGTAACCGGTCAGACCGGTTCGGGTCAGTCGACTGCTGCAGAAGCGGTCAGACCGGTTTCTGGAATTGGTCAGACCGGTCTGGTGACAGAAGCGGGGGCTGATACTTCTTCAACCATTGAAACTATTCCACCAATTCCTCCAGTGGTTGAAGATGAAGAATTAGTTGATTTTGAGCCTTCTCCAGAGCATGACAACATGGAAATTAATGTTGTCTATTTATCTTCTGATTATTATGTGGTGCCGGAGGAGGAGATTTCTCATCTTCAACTTGGGCTGCGAGATGCTGTGTTTCAGAAGCCTAGTGAATCAGAAAATCATCTCAAGGCTTTGTATATGAAAGGGCACATTAACGGGAAGCCAATTTCTCGTATGTTGGTTGATGGTGGAGCGATTGTGAATCTCATGCCATACTCTCTCTACAAGAAAATTGGCGGAAAAGACGAAGAACTAATCAAGACGAACATGACGGTCAGTGGAGTTGGTGGAGGTGATCCCATTGGTGCCAAGGGGGTGGCTTCTATGGAGTTGACCGTCGGGAGCAAGACTATTGCTACGGCTTTCTTCATCTCCGAGGTGCAAGGTAACTTCAGTTTAATCCTTGGTCGAGATTGGAATCATGCAAATAAATGTATTCCATCTACGTTGCATCAATATCTTATCCAATGGATCGGCGATGAAGTTGAGATTGTCCATGGTGACAATTCTTCATTTGTTGCAACGGCCGATTCTGATTCTCTAAGTGCAAATGAGAAAGTTCAATGTTTGTCGGGCATGGATTTGACCGACTATGAGCTGATCAGTTGCACTAAGGATGGTTTTGTTCCTGCTACATTAAAGTCGATGGAAAATCGGTTGAATTACTTGCTGTAATTAATGGAGCAACAAAATCAACAGAGACAAACCGGTCAGACCGCCTCTGGAAACCGGTAAGACCGGTTTGGGTCTGAACAGCGCCGATCGAGCCAAACCGGTCAGACCGCTTCTGGGAACCGGTCAGACCGGTTTGCGTCTGGACAGTGGCTTCAAGACCGAATTGATCATCATCGAGCTCATTCGGCCGGCATGTTCGAAGCTATTGAAGATCTTGGTGATATGGACAAATTGGGTCAGGGTTTTACATCAGCTGATCCTTTAGAAAAAATAGATATTGGTGATGGTACTATTCCTAGGCCTACTTTTGTAAACAAGAATTTATCGGCTGAGTTTAAAGCCGAGTTAATAAATTTGTTGAAAGAGTGTGTTGATTGTTTTGCTTGGGAGTACCGTGAGATGCCTGGTTTAAGTCGTGACTTAGTTGAGCATCGTTTACCAATAAAAGCCGGTTTTAGACCTTTTAAACAATCGGCTAGACGTTTTAATCCCGCTATTTATGACCGAATAAAAGAAGTTAATCGTTTGTTAGATGCTGGTTTTATTCGGACTTGTCGTTATGCGGAGTGGATTTCTAATATTGTTCCCGTTGAAAAGAAAGATTCGGGAAAACTTAGAGTTTGCATTGATTTTAGAGATCTTAATAAGGCCACTCCAAAAGATTCATATCCCATGCCTATAGCCGATGTCTTAATTAATGAAGCTTCTGGACATCGTGTTGTTAGTTTTCTTGATGGTAATGCCGGATATAATCAAATCTTCATGGCCGAAGAGGATATGCACAAAACGGCCTTTCAATGTCCAGGATTTATTGGTTTGTTTGAGTGGGTGGTTATGACTTTTGGATTAAAGAATGCCGGTGCAACTTATCAAAGAGCTATGAATTTAATCTTTCATGATTTACTTGGTGTTATCGTGGAAGTATACATTGATGATATTGTAGTTAAATCGGATGGTTTGGATTCTCACTTAGCCGATTTAAGACTTGCTCTTGAAAGGATGCGACGGTATGGTTTAAAGATGAATCCACTCAAATGTGCTTTAAGAAAGTCGAAGCTCCTACTTGCAAGAAGGATTTGCAAAGGTTTCTAGGCAAGGTAAATTTCTTGAGAAGGTTTATAATTAACTTGTCTGGAAAGGTTGATGCTTTTACTCCTTTACTTCGGTTGAAAGATGAAGCCGATTTTACCTGGGGGGCAAAACAGCAAGAAGCATTTGAGAAAATCAAAGAGTACTTGTCTTCACCACCGGTGCTTAGGGCACCTAAGCGGGGAGTTCCTTTCAGACTTTATGTGGCGGCTGAAGATAGGACTATTGGAGCTGTTTTGACTCAAGAAATCGGCAACAAGGAGTATGTGATTGCTTATGTAAGCCGACGTCTTATTGATGCAGAAACGAGGTATACTTTCATTGAGAAGTTGTGTTTATCCTTGTACCATGCTTGTACTCAATTGAGGCATTATTTATTATCTAGCACTTGCATCGTGTTGTGTCAAACCGATGTAATTAAACATATGTTGCAAAAGCCGATTTCTAGTGGAAGGGTCGGTAAATGGGCTTATGCTTTAGTTGAGTATGATTTGGCTTGTGAACCTTTAAAATCAATGAAAGGCCAAATTGTAGCTGATTTTATTGTTGAGCATCGGATAAATAATACAAACAACTTCGACGTCGGATATATTACTTATACCCCATGGAAGCTATACTTTGATGGATCGGTTTGCAATGATGGGCAAGGAGTTGGTGCTGTTTTGATTTCTCCAAGTAGTGCCGTCTTTGAATTTTCAAACCGATTGGAAGAAAAGCGAACCAATAATCAAGTTGAATATGAAGCTCTTCTATTTGGCTTGGAATTTTTGTAAGACATGAGAGTAAAGCATGTTGAGGCTTTTGGTGATTCACTCTTGGTGGTACAACAAGTATCAAAGGTATGTCAATGTTATAATGGCTCATTAAATGCATATCTTGATAGGTGCCTTGATATTATATCATCTTTTGATGAATTTACAATCAAACATATTCCAAGAGAAGAGAATATTGGTGCTCCAGTCTGGCTCAGAAAGCATCTGGTTATATGGTTGCAAAGAAGTATTTCTATCTCCAAAAACCGATGCGAACAAAAGCCAAGGTTTTGGTTCTGGACGAACCGGTCACACCGGTTTCAGAAACCGGTCAGACCGGTTTGACTGCTGGAACCGGTCTGACCGGTTCTGAAAGCGGTCTGACCGCTTCGTACTCTGACAGAAGCAAAAACCATTTGGATGATGCTAATCAATCCAAAGTTGAAGATCAGGATTGGAGAGTGCCCATTATTACTTATTTAAAAGATCCTGGTCGTGGTGCAGACAGAAAAATTCGGCGAATATCATTTAAATATGTTTTGCTTGACGATGAGCTTTATCGTCGGAACGCTCGCCGAAGATTTGCTGTTGAAATGTCTTAATTCGGATCAGGCCAAAGTTGCCATGGGTGAGGTCCATGAAGGTATTTGTGGTACACATCAATCGGCTCCAAAGATGAAGTGGTTACTTAGACGAGCCGGTTTTTATTGGCCTACTATGACGGCAGATTGTTTTAAGTATTACAGAGGATGTGAGGAATGTCAGAAGTTTGGAAATTTGCAACTTGTTCCTGCTGCATTGATGCATCCTATTATTAAGCCATGGCCGTTCCGAGGTTGGGGATTGGATTTTATTGGACAAATTAATCCTCCATCATCAAAAGGACATCGTTTCGTGTTGGTTGCTACGGATTATTTCACTAAGTGGACCGAAGCGATTCCTTTGAAGAATATGACGCACCGAGAGGTAATTGAGTTTGTCACACAGAATATTATTCATAGATTCGGTATTCCTCAAACTTTGACAACGGATCAAGGTACTTCTTTTATGTCTAAAGAGGTACGTGAATTTGCCGAATCCTATAGAATTAAATTGCTAAATTCATCTCCATATTACGCTCAGGCTAATGGTCAAGCCGAGTCAAGTAATAAAATTTTGATCAAGTTAATTAAGAAAAAGATAGAAGATAGTCCTAAGCGATGGCATGAAGTTTTATCTGAAGCATTATGGGCTCATCGTATATCTAGACATGGTGCTACTAAAGTTACTCCTTTTGAGTTTGTTTATGGTCAAGAAGCCGTTTTACCTGTTGAGGTGAATCTGGACGCTTATAGATTGGCTAAGCAAAATGACCTTGATGCTGTTGATTACCACAATTTGATGTTGGATAATATTGATGAGGTAACCGACAAGCGATTGAAAGATTTGAAGGAAATCGAGAAAGATAAGCTTTTAAGCTTCGGGTTGCTAAAGCTTACAACAAGAAAGTACGAGGAAAATATTTTCAGATTGGTGAGCTTGTTTGGAAGACGATCTTGCCTATTGGATCAAAAAGCAACAAGTTTGGTAAATGGTCACCAAGTTGGGAAGGGCCTTATAGAGTTGTCAAAGTCATTTTTGGGAATTCTTACATGCTAGAGACGCTGAAGGGAGATCATTTGCCTAAAGCTATCAATGGAAGATACTTGAAGAAATTCTATCCGAGTGTTTGGCAAGATGCATGAAGACCAATGGCCGATATATTGTTTATATCATCCTTAGTATAATTTTTAGCTCCTGAGTTATGATTTTACTTACTTTTTAGTTCTCAAGTTCACTAAAAACGCAGGGGGGCATGTGTTGACGGTCAAATTGGGCCCTGGCCAAACCGGTCAGACCGGTCAGACCGGTTTGCCAAACCGGTCAGACCGGTTTTGCTTGTTGATAATGATTCTGATAGTTCGGACGATGATAAAGAAATTTATGCTGCTGAATTTGTTTGCTTCCCCGGCCTATAAATATAAAGGCTAGACGGCCGATTGAGGTATTCCCAATCGAATCAAACACTTTTATCTTTACTTTTGTGTATCTCTCAAACCCTAATCTTTTTTCCAACCCCATATTCTGTTCTTTGCTCGTCTCTACTGCGTTCAAGGACGTTCTAGGTGGCCTGCCGACCCTAGAGCAACCCTAGATTAGCTCGAGCTCCGACGGGGTCCCTCCCGAGCTTGAGTTTCTACGTCTTCACGCTCTCCCGACGCAAAGCGGTCAGACCGGTCCTGTGAACCGGTCAGACCGGTTTTCCCGAGGGAAGCCAGGTGTTGGTCGTGGTGACGGCCGTGCTGCGCGTTTGATCGATCTCGAGTTTGTTGGCGCGTTTTCGTGTCAACAGGGTGGTTAGCTTATTTAATTGCTCAGCACCTCGAGACATAAAGTAGTTGATATTCTTCAAGTTTTCTATTTCCTTGTTATTTTGTCAGGGGAGCGATTTGAAGAGACCTCGTAGGCAGAGTGCTTGATGGGGGGTCTTAGCTTAATTTACCAATGATTTGTCTTACCTCTGTTAACTACTACTACTAGCATTTCATGGATGCGTATGTAGTATAAACAAAGAGGTTATATATTTTGAATTTCCCTCGAACCTGCATGAGAGAGATCTTGGAATGATTCTCACAGGTGGATGCACGTACCTATAATCTTTAATCGGGGCATGATGCCGATGTTCATACGCTAGACTTGCTTAGCGTATTTGTTTAAGTTTACTTCTACCAGAATGGAAATGCTCGTGCCTAAGTGCCGAACTTGCCGCGACACAATTTATCAGTATTGATGCTCATGCATGATACCCAAGTGAAAGGAATATGCATAGAGAATATATGTCATTGTTTAGTTTATTTCACAATTTAGCAAAGCATGACTTTCGTGGATGCAATCTAGTAGAAATGCAAATTTCAGTGTTCCGTAGCATGGCATGCATGGCACTAATTGATGAATAAACATGCATATACAAGATGTTAGTATATTGAGGCCTCTTGTTTTGGGCCAAGTTTGTGCATGGTTGTTTTCTCCGACGCCATTTAATCTTTGCAGATGATTATGATTTCTTTGATTTTCCTCGCTCCACTTATTTTGCTACTGACATGACGGTGTGTTGCAGCACTCATGGGCTGCACATGTACAGCAGGTGAGGCGAGTGTTTAACGTGTATGGAGAGGATTTGCTTATATCTTCCCTGCTGCAACTCATGGCAAGTACTTGTGATAATCGAGCCTATAGTTGAGGTGCAGCAAGGAGATTATTTGATAAGTCTTGATTCGGATCAGGCCAAAGTCGCCATGGGTGAGGTCCATGAAGGTATTTGTGGTACACATCAATCGGCTCCAAAGATGAAGTGGTTACTTAGGCGAGCCGGTTTCTATTGGCCTACTATGACGGTAGATTGTTTTAAATATTACAAAGGATGTGAGGAATGTCAGAAGTTTGGAAATTTGCAACTTGTTCCTGCTGCATTGATGCATCCTATTATTAAGCCATGGCCGTTGTCAGACCAGCGCCATGGCCTTTCTCACCTTGCAGCACGCCGGCGCACGCAGCAGAGTCTTGCCGGTGCAGCAGCGCTTCTTCTGGACCTTCTTCTCTTCTCTGTTTGCTTGGGCGCTATCTTTCTGCAGAAGCTTTTTGGGACTTGGGTGGTTTGCCGGCAGCCTGACGGCACTGCTTGCTTTGATGCGTGAGCGCAGCAGCCTGACGGTGGTGTGTGTTTCTTCTCTGTTTCTCTGAGCGCTCGCCGCCTGCTATTTATAGAGCAAGCAGCAGGGCAGTTTCCCCTGAGTTTTGGCGCTCATCGTCCATTTTGATTTTTGTATTGCTAATGACGCCGGCGCGCTGCGGTTTCGGGTTACTTGACGCGCCCTCTATCCAGAACGTGGCAGTCGAGAAGATTTGAATTACTTGGACTTGGCATCGACTGTTGATTGTACTTGGACTTTGTCAACGTCTGCAGGTGCGCACAGGAGATATCCCTCCGTGTGACATGTGGGCCTCCAACCTTTCCGTTTTAATCATGTGATTATTAAGGGGTGCTTAATTATCTTGCGGTCATCATGTTCCTGCACGTCACGCAGATGTGCATTGCTTTGGTCATATGGGGTTGCTTGCTACGATGGGCTTGTGTACACAGAATACATACATTTGCAGTATACGTATTTTATTTACTTGCTCAACCCATTAGCTGAGGGCTCTTTAATTAGCACGTACATGCATTTGGGTGCATGCACGAGGCTAATAAGCACATATACGTGCATGAATGGATTATGTTCATTTATCTCCCTTGTTATTTCTTTGATGGTCAGTACGTCACCCACATGGCTATGCAGAATTGCAGATTATGCTACCGAGTTGATTAATTATTTGATTAATCTTGGTAAAGATTTTGATTTCATATTTTGTAGCGTAGCTGACTATCATATCGACTGCGTATTTCCAAGCATGATGAATTCATACCTAGAAATGTGCTATATCAATTTCTTCCTTTATAAATTAAAGCAATGATTATTTCAACTAATTTATCAAGTCATAGTTGAATGGAATTTAGCCTTGAATATATATATTATTTCAACACATTTTGGTCCGAGCCAAAATCGATGTCAACAATCATCTTTAGCCTTCCTGCTTTATTTAAGAGTAAAATGCACCGTTAGTCCACGAACTTATAGCGCTGTGTCAAATAGGTCCATGAACTTATAAACCAGACATTCAGCCCCTCGAACTTGCGAACCCGTTCACCGCAGGTCCAGCCTGATTTTGCATCGCTTGCATGGCACTGTGCGACACCGGATTTTCTACAGTAACCGTGGTTTTGTTTTTTTCTTTTCTAATTTATTTCGGCTGAATCTTTGAAAAATCATAACTCTTTGATACGACATCGGATGAATATGACCTTTATATGAAAATTGTAGCCCTCGATGAGATCTACAGCTTTCTAGTTTTGAATTTTGTCATTTGACGATGTTAAGGTACTCAAAAAAATTATATAAAATTATTGCACCATAATAATCGCGTACTTTTGTTTGTCATATTAGAAAATTAATATATTTTTTATTTGTTGTCAAATGAAGACACTTTGTATACCAAAATTTTAACACTTTTAACGATATAGATTCTTGTAGTTTTGAGTTTTTACATTTGAAGCTGTTAAGATGTTTTGAGTTAAAATGTAAAAAGTTGTTAAGATGTTTTGAGTTAAAATGTAAAAAATACAAAAACTCAAAACTACAAGAATCTAGATCGTTAAAAGTGTTAAAATTTTGGTATACAAAGTGTCTTCATTTGACAACAAGCAAAAGTACGTGATTATTATGGTGCTGTAATTTTATATAATTTTTTTGAGCACCTTAACATCGTCAAATGAAAAAAATTCAAAACTAGAAAGCTGTAGACCTCGTCGAGGGCTACAAATTTCATATAAAAATCATCTTCATCCAATGTCGTATCGAAGAGTTATGATTTTTCGAAGATTCAGCCGAAATAAATTAGAAAAGGAAAAAACAAAACCGCGGTTACTGTAGCAAATCCGGGGTCGCACAGTGCCATGCAAGCTATACAAAACCGGGCTGGACCTGCGGTGAACGGGTTCGCAAGTTCGAGGGGCTGGATATCTGGTTTCTAAGTTCATGGACCTATTTGACACAGCGCTACAAGTTCGTGGACTAACGGTGCATTTTACTATTTATTTAACAATCTCCCTTTCCATGCAGGTAGTCTTGCTCCTACTTTATCGATCAGTGGCTGTATGTCTACCCTGCGGATTGGCCTTGTATGGAGTGGCAGTCCTAGGTACATTCACGGGAAGGATTTCACTGGGAACTGGAAAAGCTTCCATGATGTGTTGCAGTGATAATCCCTCGCAACTTATCACTTACTGGTTTGAGGGGTTCAGTAGTATGGCAGCATCATCTTCAACCATAATCAGTCAGTCAGTCGCAATCTCGCCTTCCTGTTGCATATCAGAGTTAACAGCCCTTGCTCTGCAAAGGTTCCATCGCTAAGATGAAAAGCAACGGTGACAAAAGGTCAGCCTGGCGTAGTCCGGTTTTGTGTTTGAACCATTTGCCTCCCATTGAGCAGTACTGTAGATGACGATATAGTCAGCACTCAGCAGAGTTGTGGCCCATGCTCTCCAACGATTACCAAAGCCCATTTGCTCCAGAGTCTCTAGCAAGCAGTCCCATCTTACTGTATCAAACGCCTTTGCGATATGGAGCTTTAGGAAAAGAGTTGGTTTTCCTGCTCGATGAAGCTCTCTTATGTTATTTTGCGTGTACAGGAAATTGTCATGAAGCTTCGGTGCTAGCTTGATGAAAGCACTCTGTGCTCTGGACACTATGTTATTTAGCTCACCTGCGAGCCTGGCAGCCATTACTTTTGACACTAACTTGGCAACACTGTGATATAGACTGATGGGTCTATAATCTCCTAAACACTTGGCATCTGTCTTTTTTGGAATCAGGATCACATGTGCATTGTTTATCAGATTGAACGAAGTGTTGATCATGCTGGGAAAATAAGTAGTTGGTTGCCTGCATGATGTCAAACTTTATAATCTCCCAGCTAGATCTGTAAAACTGCTCAATAAAACCGTCAGGCCCTGATCTGTAAAACATTGCTTTGTCGGCTGCAATGTCCTGAATTACGGCATGGAGCTCTACTTCAGAGAATGGCTCTTCAAGGTGTTGCAAATTGTGCCTTGTGATGTTAAGCTGCTCCCAGTCCAGCATGGACTCTCTACTATCTGGCTGTCCAAACTGTGTGCTAAAAATTAAAGATGCTAGTTGCCTTGTCTCTATGTGTAAATTGCATGCCTTCCTCGGTCTGAAGCTTTTGGATGAAGTTCTTTCTTCTCCTACCATTTGCTTGCAAATAGAACAATTTCGTGTTTGCCTCTGCTGCCCTGATTTGGGTTAGTCTTGATTATTGCTTTCCTCTCATCTTCTCTACTGCACTAAGGCCGAGATATCTCATTTTTAGATCACGTTTCAATTGGGTCTCACTTGCACTAAGTTGTCTGTAATCTTGAACAACATCTAGTATTCCAATAAGCAGCTTCACAGCACACAGGAGAAGCTTGTTGTTCCCAATTTTTGCTCTAGCCCAGATTCTTAAAGCTTTAGCAGTTCTTTGGAGCCTGGTGTGCACCCTTGAAAGGATTAGAAACATTTACTGGTTGGTTCCAAGCAGCCTGAGCCACCTCTCTGTATCCATGAATCTTGGGCCAAAAGGATTCAAAGCGGAAGCCTCTGTAGGTTGGTACTGTAATCGATCCGACAATAATCAATGGGTAGTGATCAGACACCAAAGAGGAGATCGCTTGTAATGTAGAAGAGGGTAGCAGGTCCCATTTCTATATCTATAATCAATGGAGTATACTATAAAGATCTAAAAAAATTGAAATTTTTTTCATCCCAAAAAACTCCCCTACCCCTTCCCAGAGGACCCACTCGTCGGCTCCACCGAAAAAAATAGAATGCCGGGATTCGTGTGGAAGCCGTCGTCCTCTCCGGCCGGCCAACCGAGGGCCGCGCCGGCGAGGTGCTGCCGTGTAGAGCGTGCCCGCCAGCGTGTAGAGAAAATGGCGTGCGAGGGCACTGGAGAGAAAATGGCGATTTAAATTCATTTGAATCGCCATTTTCTCTCTCCTCTCTCCACGCCTAGCCGCACGGCTGGACCCCCCGGCGTCCGATGCCGAGTGGTGAGCGGCGGCGGTCCCCAGGCGCAGCGGCGGCGGCGGATCTCCGGCAGTAGAGCAGGCATGGTGCGCGGGACCTCCGGCAAGCTCATGCCGGCCCCTGCCTCCTCCTCCACCGAGCTGGGTCGGCGACCTCACCGGCGCGTCCTGGCGGACGATGCGCGGTGTAGCAGGAGGGGGCAGTCACGAGCGCTCGGCAGTGGCGGCCGGCAGCGTCGAGTGCGGGCCCCTCCCCATGGCGGCAGCCAGCGGGTGCTGCTCCTTCCGCTTCCCACACGCCC
The DNA here is from genome assembly GCA_900205405.1 of Echinochloa crus-galli. Taxonomy (NCBI): domain Eukaryota; kingdom Viridiplantae; phylum Streptophyta; class Magnoliopsida; order Poales; family Poaceae; genus Echinochloa; species Echinochloa crus-galli. The sequence goes on from OAMR01000185.1 coordinate 429,457, forward strand.
CCTACCCCCACGACGGGCTCCCTCCCCCAAGCGACAGCGATGGATCCCTGCAAAGGCTCGATGCAGACGCGGTGGTGAACTTGCGGCGGGCTCGGTGCAGTGGTACGACTCGATTCTTTCTCTTCGCTTTATCAATCGATTTAGATTGCATCAGATGTACGACGCGGCCAAAATCTGAATCTGAAATTTGTTTCCCTGCATTCTGATTCACAGCAGCAGCTAGCGGCGGGACCTTGGACAACTCCGGCGTTGAGTACAGCAGCAGCTAGCGGCATGGTTCAATCGAGGCTACGGCAACCGCGGCCAAATCCATGAAGTGCCGAGCCCCTACATCCTGGTACGAGCTTTGGAGACAGCGTGGTCTTCGCTTCCCTCCCGCGCGGCTCCTCGTCGACTGGTGGAGCAGCTCGTGGGAGAGACGACCGGCGTCGCCTTCCTCGCTCCGGCGCGTTCGCATCTGAGGGCGGCGGCGTGTCACCACCGGTGCCGGCTGAGCTCCCAGCCCCTTGTCGTGTGCGCGAGTGCGAACAGCTGAGCTGGTGGCGCGGCGGCACCTGACGCGGCACGTCCCGCTGCGAGCTTCCCGTGGATCCCAGGCTTCCATCCGCATGCAGGTAATCTGTTCGATAAAATGTCTCTGAAGACCATGTACTAGCTATGCACTCGTGTGTGAGTGCGTGTCTGGAAACGAGGAGCTCCTAGATTAGTGTGTAGCCTGGTGCGTGTAAAATTACAGTTTGTTTTATCAATTTCATTTTTGGTCCAAAAATTGATTCTTTCTTGCTTTCTATTCTTTTCTTTTGTTTTTTGTCAAATGGATTTGCATTTGCGTCGGATGTACAAGAAGGCCAAATCTGAATCTTAGAATGTTTCCATGAGATTTGCTGACTGACCGCCCCCCTGCTCCTCCCTGTTGGTTTGATCCAGAGCTGTCTCCGAGCACCCCAGATTCGCCGAGGCCTGCGGTAGTTCAATTTCCAGTCCAATCTCATGTCAGATTTTGTGATTTCTCCGTTCTGATTTTCCCCTGCATGCCATGGGCAATGGGAGCTCCGGCTGAAACTGTGGATAAATGTAGCATCTTTGTTAGGTTTCTATGATTTTGTGTTGGTGTTCCTATACCATTCATATCTCTAAGGATTTGGCTCTGGATAGGAGCGCTTGGAGACTAGCAATTAATGTGCCTGAGCCGTGATCTTTGCTTTCTTTTCTGCTTTCCTCTAACTCTTTTTCTGTTTTTTTTTTGACCTTTTGGGTTTCACCTCTAGCCTACCCCAACTAGCTTGGGACAAAAGGCTATGTTGTTGTTGTTTGTTGTTGTTCCTATACCATTGATTTGAATTGGTAAAATGTGGGATCTTGTCTTGTGAGGTTGCATGTTTTGCTTAGGGGATTCAGATCTTGTGTGAAGCTCTGATGTCTCCTTATGTGTGTCTTTTGGAGCATAGATACTTCCTGCTGTTAGTAACCTGTATTGCAGCGTATCCACTTCAAGGCAATACTACTAGCGCTGTCATGCTGTTCTGATATATTCTGCTTGTTGTTGCAGGGATGAACGGCGACATGGAGCACAGATGTAGTGGTTGTGCTGGTGCTGGGTGGTGCCTGTTCCTCTACTCGGTGCGAATGGCCCTTCATGCAGCTATGATTTCCTCAGGTCAGTCCCTCGATGGTATTGCTGCAGCAATCAATTGTTTTTCTGTACAACAACAACAACATAGCCTTTTGTCCCAAGCTAGTTGGGGTAGGCTAGAGGTGAAACCCAAAAAGTCAAAAACAAAACAGAGGAAGAGTTAGAGGAAAGCAGAAAAGAAAGCAAAGATCACGGCTCAGGCACATAAATTGCTAGTCTCCAAGCGCTCCTATCCATAGCTAAATCCTTAGAGATATTCCACTCTTTAAGGAAAAAAATGATTTTGCATGCATGTATGTGTGGATGGTATTTTTTGCGTAGATATTTCTTCAATGATGGCATGCATGGCTCCGAATAGAGGTTTGTTGCTGGTGGAATTTGTGTGCAGGATTCTTGCCTGTTTGCATCCAGGAGTGGGGAAAAAAAATCATGCTTGCATGTTTTTAGTCTTTCTGGCATGGGATCTGTGTCGTAGCTCATTTGCAGAACCCAAGTCATTGGATAGGCCAACAAAATAGAACAGATGCAGGTGCTGTGAGATTTGTTTTATCAAAAAAAAATTGATTCTATGATTCGCGGCAGTTTTTCCTGGTCTGTTCACGTTTTGCCATGTTTATTCATGTAATCTGTTCAATGAAATGCCTCTGACGAAGCAACACATATGCTTGTTTGCATCTTGCAAATGGAGAAAATCATAGATATTTTCTGGTTTAGAATAGATATTTCATGCATGGATTTTCAATCATATAGACATGGTTTCTTTGTAAATGGAGAAAATCATAGATATTGCCTGTTTTAACTTAGATATTTCCTGCATGGATTTTCTATCATATAAACATGGTTTCTTTGCAAATGGAGAAAATCATAGATATTGCCTGTTTTTGCAAGTGGTCGTATTCATGCTACTGATGCTTGGATTGCTAGATTTTAGAATAGAAATTTGTGTCCTAGGTTTTTATGATTTTAGAATAGAAACTGTTGGTTTTGTTCCCTAGGTTTTTATGATTTTATAATGGAAACTGCTGTTTTTTTTAAATAGAAACTGCTGGTTTTGTGCCAATATGGTATACTTCATATGCCTTTTTCAGTATACTTCCTATTCTTTTATACTTCCTATGTCATTACTTTAATCCTGTTCTTTTTCAAATAGAGATACTATATATGCATAGGAGTGTAGATCATAGATACTACCGATAGGCCAAGGCGGGGAACGAGATCCTCTGACATTTTTGCTTCTATGTAAGACTGTAAGAGGGACGTGAAGGGCTGCCGACCGTGAATTGCCCATCCGACGGCGCTAAAACTAAGTGTAGCGAACTACCGAACACAAGTCCAGAGCAGAGGATGAAATCGGCTCCCCAGCCCAGAAACAAGAGCCCAACCCTCAGTCGTTATCGTCTTCCTGCTCACTCGCTGCTTCCCAGCCATCAGCCAGATAAAACCGTAGGTTAAGCATCCACTCTGCCGCCAGGTATGATCGATCTGTACCACCAAGAAGAGGGAGCCATCCCTGCCGCTTGTCAAGTTCATCAGTTGGCAATGTTTTTGTGCTGATCATGTAGGTTTGCAATGCTAATCAGAGGAAAGGGACAGAAACCATGTAAGATTTCAGAACAGTTATAAGAGGATGCGTTGATGAATCATCATCACAGCTATTTTAGGACTGTTCAGTCCAATAGTCCATACTTTATGTCTTTATGACTGAATGAGGGGTCGTAGTGCTAAAAACCCTTTTCTTCCTATTATGATTAACCATTTCGTGTCACTTTGCAGATGAACCAGTCTGGGAGCCTTCTCATGTTCATCCTATGAAATCTAACCAGATGCTTTAGTTTAGTTTATTCAACGTCCGCTTCAAAGATGCATCAACTGATGGTTGAGTTATCTGTTCAGTTCAAGGCATTCTACACACAGATCAACAGAGACAATAAATATATCAGTATATATACCAAGGAACCCAATAAGGATTTGTTGCAGAAGAAACATAGGCATGTTTTGAGGTAAATAATCAGCTCTATACATCTTCTTTAAATTTTTCTAAATTCACTTCAATGAAAGAACAACTAATTGTAACGTGTCTTGGCACTGCTGGAGTGGAGACTTCCCGGGACAATTGGGTTTCAGACATTTGCAAAAAAGAAACAGATCAATATACTGCATTTATTTGTTCTTGTTTTAGAGTGTACTAAAATGCGTTGAAAGTATACTTACTGGCAAATCCAGGAGAAATTTTGGGCCAAATGACCAAGAATTTACAGTATTAGAGAAATTCTGGGAAGGCTGGGATACGTAGATCAAAATTCTTTCGGATCTGATAGCCAAACTGATAGTCAATGTCCTGGGTAATTTCGTTTGTACCTTGCTATTTTATATGACCACTCGATTCTGTTCTGTTTTGTTTATGTTAGCTGCATTAGGCACTGGTTCTGGTCAACATTTAGTTGATCCTCTCTTTGCATTCTTCTTCGGGAAGGGACCCCGTGGCGGATCGGGGTGGCATGGTCTCGTCGCGACTTGCCGTCAAGGGAACTTGTCGGGTGTGATCGACCACAACGCGCTTTTGAGGGGATATTGTTGGTACCATGTACTAAGAAATTTAGTTCTGAATTAGGTGTATATTAGTTTCTAGAAAGAGTCATGTCGGTGCCGGAATCGGTCGGTCAATCCCCGGCGCCTAAACAGAATGCGCTGTGTCCCGTCCCTTGACGGTTGATGCAAGAGCTAGCACGATGAGGCGAGGATTTATCCTGGTTCCGACCGCGAGGTCCTACGTCCAGCAGGGTGCGCTCAAGGGCGCTGCACTATCTTGCACCGGAGTGCTTGCAGAGGGGGGCTACAAGCACGGCGGGAGAGGAGTCTCCAAGTCCCTGAGGATGAGTGTGAATATCGCGTGAAGCGGTGTGTGTGATTGTTTTTCGGGTCCTCTCTTCGTCCCTCCTCCTACCCCCTTTTATAGATCAAGGAGAGTAAGGCGGGGGAAGGATTTTACAAGTACAAGCGTGATGTGTGCCACAGGGGTGTGCACCGGAGAGTATGGCGTCGGGCCTGCCATCGTCCTTGACTCAGGCGGGGGATTTATGGCGAGCCCCGGCTTCTGCGGGTGTCGTGGCCGTCCCTATGCTTGTCCTGGAGCGGCTTCGAGAGGTGTCGTCGCTGTAGTCCATGTTCTGCCCGTTCGCTGGTTGACTTCGAGGGCGGGGCAGGTGAGGAAGGACCGGAGTTGGCGGTACAGGGGTCGGTATGGTGGCTGCCGTCAACCACAGTGCGTGGCGTACTCGGTTCACCAGGGGATGGTCGAGAGTTGGCGGATTTGACCCGGCGTTCGTCATCACCAGGCCACGCCTGACCGGAGTCTGTACTCGGTCGCTGTTTAGACGTTCGTTCGAGGGTTCCCCATGCTCATTCGAGGGGTGTCCCGGGGGGAAGAGACGGGAGCAGGTGGAACAGTGCTGCGGAATGACGCCTGCCAGTCTGCACAGGGTCTTGCGCAGCGCCGCGTGCGTCCGTACAGCGCCGGTGAAGACGCACAGTGACTGGAGCAGGTGGAACAGCGAGCTCTGCGGTGTCAGCGGCGCGGCGTGGGGGAAAGATTGCCTTTTGACTTCGGCGCCCGCCTGATGGGGCGGGCATTAA
>OAMR01000185.1:434905-448894 GCA_900205405.1 Echinochloa crus-galli
GGGCGCGCGAGCGCACCCGCGGGTGTAGCCCCCGAGCCCTTGGAGGAGTGGATTCACTCGTTCAAGGGCTTTTTTTGTGTCGGTCGCTCTGCTTCCAACGCGGCGGGGATGAGACCGAGCCATGCCAAATTCGAGGGGCGGACCCTGTATGGTTTCGAAAATGTTTCGCGCATAGGGCTTTCGTGGCATATCGTTTTTTGAGGGTGATTACCCCGATGATTAGGGGACCCCCTGGGTTTGTCCCCGACAAGTCACCTAAAAAATTATGCTATGTCATATGATGAGATACCAGAGCAGTTAGCTTGCAGCGGTTTCTGTCACTGTGCAAAGCTCATGCATGTGCTCGTTGATTATCATGTTTCATGGTTTACTTAGCTTATCGGGAGGAAAACTCCCAGAGTTATTCTGTCTTCTTTTGCCACCCCTTTGGAAAAGGAAACCAATTACACTGTCTTGTTTTACTTGAATCCTGGAGAATATAAGTCAAATAATGGAGGTCCTTTGTAGTGAGAACAGTGCTACAAATATTGTGAGGTCCTTTGTACTGTTTCACATGCTACTTGCATGCTGCATTGAGATATATTCTTTTGAATGAATTATTTCATATTATTTCAACAATAAAATTTCGTACAGGGTCTGATGCAAGCATAGTTGAGGATCTTAGTGCTGAATAAAAAATGTTAACAAGGGCCCTAGATGAAGCTGCGAGGAAAGTTGAGAACTACCTTTTTTGACATCAGAAGAAAGCAATTATTTGAGTATCATGAGATGTTGAATAGGCATACATAAAAGGCGTATCCTTGCATCTGAAAATCTTGGGTCAGTTATTGGGGAGTATGCAAAGTTAACAACGGACCACATATAAGAGGTTAGTTGTGGTCAACATGTGAAAGCTACCTTCAAATATTAAAGCTGAACTTTCTACTTTATAGTATGGTGAGGTCCTAATGCTAGAAAATTCGTTTCTCTTATTGGTAGACAGACATAGACCCTGATATTACAAAAGGAAAATTTGGACCTCAACAAGCTTATATATAATATAAGCTACAACAGTGAGTTTTTGGTCAGTTAAATTTTATTTTTTGGCCTACATTGAATGGTGTGCTGCCACCTCTCTGTAATGTTTTCTGTTTCTTTTCTGCTAGGTATTGCTATCTTTTGGATGACTTGACACCAAAATTGTTGGACAGAAAAAGTTCAAGCTGTGACGATTTACTGGATTATCTTTGTAAGCGAGGGTGTGAGGCATCTTGGTATTCAGTCTATGATTCTTGGTTCAGCCTATGTATGGAGCTCATTTCATTCTAATGGTATGATTTTTGGCTCTGTTATAGATCCATCATACACTGGTCAAGTAAGCAAATCATACAGCTGAAGATAATTTGATATTCCTGAGTTTATAACAGTCAATTCGCATAACAAAAAAGATAATGTATGCTGAGAACTGTCAAATGTAAAATTCCTTAATACACCTTTCAACTGCTCTTTTTTCTGTTTTAAGAAATTCCTTAATTAGTGGCACCCATTATTTTCAGTATCAAGTTACGCAGATGTTTATTTGGTTACTCATTGCAGGGGATACCATGGGAGATTGGTAGGCTAACTACCTGGCTATCTGTTGCCTCGAGTAAGGCATATGTTCTCATAATTGTGATGTAATTGTGATATGCATGTCACTTGTATTCATTTTTCCATATCATGCAAGGTATTCATTTTTTTTCTTACTTGAGTAGGGTCTAACCAGACCCGTGTACTCCTTTTTTTTTCTACCTTAATAAAATGACACGCAGCTCTCCGTCTGAATATATTGCCTATTTATTCTGGAAAGAAAAAACTATGTAGAGCTGTTTTTGCAAGGTTTGTTGAGAATTAGGATTTGATGGTGCTATCAGATAAGAACTTGTGGCATTCACTGTACCTATTTGATGTTTTATTGTACTAGCAAGTTAATTGAAGGAATTTAGTACTATGATTCCAAAGACCTTGCTTTCCTTTGAAGAGATCATCACTATTTTTCTATCATTCATCCTGCTTTTTATCAGGTATCCTTCAAGGTAAATTGGACAGCACAGGGTGCCGAATCCTTTCAAATTTAATCATTTATTATGTTTGAGTACCCCAACCTATGATCTGATCATTTTTGCCTCAAACTTATGTACTAAGATGGTTATCATTTAGGTAGGCACAAGCAGGCTCAAGATAATCCAATAAATTTCACTTACCAACTAACCTTCCGTTTTGTTTTCTTTTCAGTTGGAGTTCAGACTTGTGCTTTCTATTGCAAGGATCCTCATGTCATCGATAGGATGTACAATTTATTGATTAACAAACCTGCCACTGTCTGTGTGAATATAGAAGTCATCTGAAAAAGGTATACTAGGGCTATCTGTTGATATGGAAGAAGTGATCGGTCTGAGCTCAGCTATCACACTTTTAGACATGGCATTTGTGAGATGGTTAATGGATTTTTTTTCAAAACATGGCATTTCTTTTAAACAAGTGTGAATTCAAATAGCTTTGTTTAATATTTTTGAGATAACAACTCGGGACAGAAAGGTTTGTTATTTCGTTTTATGCAGGAGAGGTGGGTGGCATCTGAATGGTCTGCAAGCACCGTGTGACATCTGATGAAGTTACTTGGTGTTCATTAGTTTATTATTTTCTTTATATTTTGACATGTGATATATAGATCAAAACAACAGGGGGATATTAATAATTTTATATTTTATTATACTTATAAATTTGGACAAACTATGTCTTGTTTTCTTGATTTTTTTTCATCTCATCAGTATTTATAATAGCTACATGTGGTTGAATTTTTGTTACAACCACGATTAAGCTTCACTATGTGCATCCAACTAGTAGAAGTGGAAAAGGCTCCATCGGTTCTTGTTTGAGTTACATCATTGACCATGTGAACTTTCTTCCTCGCAGGTTCAGCTTCTTAAGCTCTAGATAATTGACAGCGCTTCTGAACTCCCCCATCAGCCTTCGATTCAGTTTGCCATTGCTCTTGTCTGTTGCCTCTAGAATAAGGTTAAAATCTCCCACTACTAGCCAGTTGTCACTCACAGCAGGCTTAATGGCTCTCAGCTCCTGCAAGAATTGCAATTTCTCTTGATCCCCTTGTGGGTCATAGACTACTGTAATCCACCAGGAGGACACACATTGTGTGGACTGCAGGTGCGCTGTAACTGAGTGCCTGTTACAGAATGCTTGTTGTAAAGTATAGTAGTCTTCATCCACTGCCACTAGTGCTCCCCCTCTAGTCCCTTGAGCAGGAAGAAAGGCAAAGTTTCTGGCAAACTTCACCCCCAAAGTCTCACTGACAATTGAGGCATCAACATCTCGCAGTTTGGTCTCTTGTAGTGCAGCAATCGTACAATGTGTATCTGCTGCAAGGTCCTTGACCACTTTGCGCCGAGCAACATTATTCAGTCCTCTCACATTCCAAATTTAGCAATATACATTTCTGTTCACTCATCGGTGAACCGGAAATACTCTAGATGCATGGGACACTCTGCCTGCTCGAGGCTGGCGCGAAGCAGAACCCAATAGTACAGCAAGAACACTCCCCAAAACATACGACATGGGCGAACGCGTGCACACACACAAAGAAAGCGGGCAAACCCCGCTTAAGCTTCTGCATTGACTGCAAACGCGCTGCAACACGCAGCGCTCCCTTCCGTGTGCAGCCCAAAGAGGTCCCTAAACTCAGTAACATCATTCTCTTCAAGTGGATCCACAAACTTCGCTTCATCAGCTTGAGCAGGTTTTGTTCCTTCTTCCAGTGTCCCACACTTCTTCATCAGCAGTGCAGTTGCCTGCTGTTCCGTGGTCATGTCCGTCTTGGGTCTGCTGGCTATGCGCTTGCTGGAGCGCCTTGAATCCAGCATGCTGCACTGCGTCGGCGCTTCCTTATGCTCCATCATTTTGACCTTCCCCTTTGCAACAGGCGCGGCAAGTAGTGGCGTCTTCAGTTCCCCGTGTGCAAATTGGGCCGGTCTTGCACAGCCCATTGCTGCATTCAGTTTCCACTGTCTCCGAGGGCATCACATTGGGCTCCTTTTGCAGTCCAGTTTTTTGGCCAAGGAACGCGGCACGTTCATCAGGTGGCCATCAGAGATTCTTCTCTGCCTCCCGCGACTCTTCTCTACAGTAGAGACCGGCTAATCGAAGGCGATTTCTCTTTGTCTCCGCGGATTCGCCATTGACCTCGCCTCCGACGCCCTCGTCGGCGTTGGGGGAGGAGGTTGACTGGCTGAATCGGCGGCGGAGTAGTTTCCCTATATATTTTAGTAATATAGTAGGGTTAGGGATACCAGTGACGCTTGTTCCTTGGTCGCCGGTGCTTTTGCTCCTTTGGATCGGCGGCGGAAGAGGTGGACAAGGTGGATCCGACGATGACATCGGCGAAGTTGAAGCTATTTCATCCTCCGGTGATTCATGGAGAATAAAGATTTCCCTTGTCGGATCTGGGGTCTCGATGTTCTGGATTTTGGCAGGGATATGTTTCTACTTGTGTTGCTGCGGTTCTTCTGTGCGACAACGGCGTGGATGTGGTGAAGCCATATCGAGTATCGGCACGGCCTTCTCCGACATCGTCGTCGGCTTCCCTGTTCCCGCAGATGACGGCGGCGGCATCAGGTTCTTACTACCAACTTGTGAAATCGGGTTGGTTTTACCTCCTACCTTATCTGGTAGTTTCTTCCCCAACCGGGGTGTTCTGTTAGCCGACGTGCTGGGAACGTTGATGCTCGTGGCGTCAGACTTCCTGGAATCCGGCGATGTGTTGGCCTTTGGCCATATATTTCGGCTTGTTCGTTCAACGGGAAGAATGCATACTAGTGCTGCTGTTGGTGCCATGGAAAACTTTTCTTCGTCGGGAGGGTGGCCGGCCTCAGCGCGACAGCTCCGGCCGCCGGTGACGAGGGCAACCGGGGATAGATTACAAGGACCTGAATGTAATTTTTTCTTTTCACAAGGGTGTCTTTGTAAGTGGGTTGTAAACTACCAGAAATATTAATGAAATAAAAAACCCGGTTTCTCAGAAAAAAATCAGGTGGCCATCACATCAGCTTCTTCCGCAGTATTACTTTTGTATCTCTATCTATACGGTAGCACAGAACCGCAAGGAGATGTGTATAAGAGACAGAGGTGAAGGTGAAAGGTTGTGTGCTTCTCCACTGCCAAAGGATTTTCTCCGTCCAAGTGGTTGACAACTTTTTCTTGGACAGCGTCGGTCAAATTTCTATGCTCTTGATGATCTCATTCCTTTATCTGTTTCAAAAGATGCAAGACATTATGTTTCATGTTGTCAGATCTATCACTGAGTACTGCAGTTGTGGTGAGTGATGATACTGATTCGTCGTCTATCATAATTGCTGCAATCAAAATGTGTTCCATACTTGATACAACATTACTTGGGTCCTATTGCTTGGTCAGTTTGAGATATGTTAAAACATTATTGTTATTTCTCAGGAGACCAACGGAATGTAAATTAGTGAGGTTCTCCCTTGTATTAATGGTCTCGATTTTTATGAATTGTGTTAAGGTACTCTATTTCTGCCATGTTCATTCAATGTTTTCTGTTTATTTGGATCTCGTCATTTGAACTTACAATGTGTATACCTATGGTGGTTGATGATCAGGGCACTACTTGAATTCTCTGTGCAATTGTGCCCAACTGCCCATTTACTTCTATTGTGTGATAGTCATAATGACTAGTTGAGTTGTAAGTATTTCCATCTTGTTTGGCGAACAAATCTTACTGTGTTATATATATTCTATAGTACACCACAAACTTATTTGTTTAATGTGTCAAGTAGGGCATGAATTTCCGTTGCATGTATGTTTATTATTGATTAGCGATCCAAATTAGCACTTAGCACTAAGTGAGCGCATCACTTGTGCTAGGTAGTAAGTACTTATAGTGTTATGCTATACAAATGTTCTTTCTCTGGCTCTTCTATGGCATTACTTCCTTTCATCTCATGGCATCTGTTGCATTTTCCTTGATTTAATAGGATATGAACCTTAAATCAGGTACATGGATATGATTAGGGAAAATGGTATTATATATACTATAGCATAATTGTTAAAAGTACATATAAGTATATACTCGTGTGGCATACACATTAATAGATATTGCATACGATACTATATAGTGATGCATACTTGTAGATAGGTTGAAGATTTTTATACAAATATTTGAATGTCTTTAACATGTTGAGAAGTGCTTGAATAATGTGTTTTTTTAACATGTCATTTCACCTATTACACTTCTATTGGTTGCTCACTTAATTTCAAAATTGTACGTTCCTGATTGTGTTTCTATATACGCAAGTGTGCATGACTTAGTTTTCTTGGCATACAGTGACTGTTTAGTTATGAAATGCAGTATGCAAAATTTCAGATACTCTTGGTTGCTTGGGTGACTGTTTTCTTAACTCCTGATATTTTTAATGCAATATGTTTATTTGTATGAAGTGTTCACAAATCCTGTTTGTTTTGGCAATTTTAACCAGTTTCCAAATTTTTGTATTAGCTTAATGCACTAACATTTTTTCTTCTCTTCCAGCTTGAAGAAGTTTCAGGAAGGCCTATTGTTCTAGAAGTTCATCCATAGTGGACAACAACGTGACCTCAATCTTTTATGGGCAATGAATATGTAGGATTTGCCTCAAAACATATTTATTGTTTCTGTTAGGGTTCATCTAGGACAAAAGAATGTTCCAATATCTCCAACCTCCTATATTGATGAACTAATGTATGTTTCTTGAATTTTGCAAAAAATGTTCCTACTATCTAGTTCATTGAGATGCTGACAAAGTGCCAATTTTCAAATTTTAGACTAGAGCAGAGTACTAACAGTTCCCTATTTTACTGCTGCACTGTATAAGGAATTAAACACCTAGAATCGTCAATGCGTACTTGAATACTAAAATCTTTTGTCCTGCTGCCTGCATTCATGTACTATTTGGGCTGTTCTACCATATTTTCCTAAGATTTTGCAAGTGTGGGTATGTATTTTGTGTACCAGTGTATAACCGATATTCAATGTAAATATACAACTACCATTGATTTTATTACATATTTTCCTGCTGGCAAGTCTATTGAATGTTGGAGCCCTGATCCTCAGCCATTCCAAATGGCTCAACCTAGCACTTGAACCTGTAGCGCCATAACTGTTGCAGTTACTTGTATCTATCTCCATTTCACTGTCGATACCTAGGTGTAGTTTCTTCCCCAACCGGGGTGTTCTGTTAGCCGACGTGCTGGGAACGTTGATGCTCGTGGCGTCAGACTTCCTGGAATCCGGCGATGTGTTGGCCTTTGGCCATATATTTCCGCTTGTTCGTTCAACGGGAAGAATGCATACTAGTGCTGCTGTTGGTGCCATGGAAAATCTTCGTCGGGAGGGTGGCCGGCCTCAGCGCGACAGCTCCGGCCGCCGGTGACGAGGGCAACCGGGGATAGATTACAATGACCTGAATGTAATTTTTTCTTTTCACAAGGGTGTCTTTATAAGTGGGTTGTAAACTACCAGAAATATTAATGAAATAAAAAACCCGGTTTCTCAGAAAAAAATCAGGTGGCCATCACATCAGCTTCTTCCGCAGTATTACTTTTGTATCTCTATCTATACGGTATCTGTACGGTGTTGAATACAAATACTTCGTATCTGCCTACTGTACCTCTCTTGTCTCCCCACACACTCTCTCTCTCTGCTATCCTTTCCGTCGTTCTTTCTCGCCCCTCCTCGCCGCCGTCGCAGCTATCCACGCAGTTGCTGTTCTACCTCCATACCGTCGCCGCCGCCGAAGCAAACGACACCTCCACCGCCGCCGCCGCCGCATTACCACATTTTGCAGTTCGCCGCCGCCACTACTCTCACCGCCGGCCACCGCACCTCTGCTCGCCACTGCCTGTTTTCTCCCCGCCGGCGTCGCCTTCTGCTAGTTTCTGCTCATCTTCTCGACGCCATACAACTATCTCTCGCCTCCCTAGCGAGTCTGAACGGCAGCTCGTGCCTCCCGCTCTATTTCTCGCGACGCCGGTGAGTTTCTCCTCCGCCCCAAAACCCCCCTTCTTTCTTGTCTCCGGCGTGTCACTGCTACCAGATCCACCGCCTCCCCTTTCAGATCCACACCACATCGAGATTCAGCACCAACATAATCCAATGCCTATGTTCTTCCCCCAACTTGTTACTGTAGCACTCCGATAAGGACATCTCAAGAGAGTTGCTGTTGGTCTGCCACATCTAATTTCCCTATTTAACCTGCGGCAACAACAATGCATTGCTGATACAGGCCATCTTCTGGTCATGATCTATTTCTCTCTACTCTACTCTTCTTTTACCACACAATTTCTTAGCACTAACCCGTTTGTCTACTACTTTAGCACACAATTTATTAGTACTAACAGCCTACGTAAGCTTACATCTTTTGTAAATTCTTCACACCTCCATTGCAAGTCTAGAACTGCTGTTGTATTTTAAAATTTAAATCATAATTGAACTTGGTGTTTATTCTATACTCAATATACTATGTTTTTTTGCCACGGTTTCTTGTTATGAAAGTGTTGCACAGAAGTGTCATAAAACATGAATGTCTTTAACATGTTGAGAAGTGCTTGAATAATGTGTTTTTTTAACATGTCATTTCACCTATTACACTTCTATTGGTTGCTCACTTAATTTCAAAATTGTACGTTCCTGATTGTGTTTCTATATACGCAAGTGTGCATGACTTAGTTTTCTTGGCATACAGTGACTGTTTAGTTATGAAATGCAGTATGCAAAATTTCAGATACTCTTGGTTGCTTGGGTGACTGTTTTCTTAACTCCTGATATTTTTAATGCAATATGTTTATTTGTATGAAGTGTTCACAAATCCTGTTTGTTTTGGCAATTTTAACCAGTTTCCAAATTTTTGTATTAGCTTAATGCACTAACATTTTTTCTTCTCTTCCAGCTTGAAGAAGTTTCAGGAAGGCCTATTGTTCTAGAAGTTCATCCATAGTGGACAACAACGTGACCTCAATCTTTTATGGGCAATGAATATGTAGGATTTGCCTCAAAACATATTTATTGTTTCTGTTAGGGTTCATCTAGGACAAAAGAATGTTCCAATATCTCCAACCTCCTATATTGATGAACTAATGTATGTTTCTTGAATTTTGCAAAAAATGTTCCTACTATCTAGTTCATTGAGATGCTGACAAAGTGCCAATTTTCAAATTTTAGACTAGAGCAGAGTACTAACAGTTCCCTATTTTACTGCTGCACTGTATAAGGAATTAAACACCTAGAATCGTCAATGCGTACTTGAATACTAAAATCTTTTGTCCTGCTGCCTGCATTCATGTACTATTTGGGCTGTTCTACCATATTTTCCTAAGATTTTGCAAGTGTGGGTATGTATTTTGTGTACCAGTGTATAACCGATATTCAATGTAAATATACAACTACCATTGATTTTATTACATATTTTCCTGCTGGCAAGTCTATTGAATGTTGGAGCCCTGATCCTCAGCCATTCCAAATGGCTCAACCTAGCACTTGAACCTGTAGCGCCATAACTGTTGCAGTTACTTGTATCTATCTCCATTTCACTGTCGATACCTAGGTCACTTTAACATTTGTAGTAATTGGTTTGCATGAGAATCCGATTTGTAGCATGTGTAGACTTGTTAACTTAATTGGTCCCTGTGTTTCTCCGCATCAACAATTCTATGGAATTGCTGTGCTGCAGTTGACACCAGTGCTGCAGGTGAAGGTGAAAGGTTGTGTGCTTCTCCACTGCCAAAGGATTTTCTCCGTCCAAGTGGTTGACAACTTTTTCTTGGACAGCGTCGGTCAAATTTCTATGCTCTTGATGATCTCATTCCTTTATCTGTTTCAAAAGATGCAAGACATTATGTTTCATGTTGTCAGATCTATCACTGAGTACTGCAGTTGTGGTGAGTGATGATACTGATTCGTCGTCTATCATAATTGCTGCAATCAAAATGTGTTCCATACTTGATACAACATTACTTGGGTCCTATTGCTTGGTCAGTTTGAGATATGTTAAAACATTATTGTTATTTCTCAGGAGACCAACGGAATGTAAATTAGTGAGGTTCTCCCTTGTATTAATGGTCTCGATTTTTATGAATTGTGTTAAGGTACTCTATTTCTGCCATGTTCATTCAATGTTTTCTGTTTATTTGGATCTCGTCATTTGAACTTACAATGTGTATACCTATGGTGGTTGATGATCAGGGCACTACTTGAATTCTCTGTGCAATTGTGCCCAACTGCCCATTTACTTCTATTGTGTGATAGTCATAATGACTAGTTGAGTTGTAAGTATTTCCATCTTGTTTGGCGAACAAATCTTACTGTGTTATATATATTCTATAGTACACCACAAACTTATTTGTTTAATGTGTCAAGTAGGGCATGAATTTCCGTTGCATGTATGTTTATTATTGATTAGCGATCCAAATTAGCACTTAGCACTAAGTGAGCGCATCACTTGTGCTAGGTAGTAAGTACTTATAGTGTTATGCTATACAAATGTTCTTTCTCTGGCTCTTCTATGGCATTACTTCCTTTCATCTCATGGCATCTGTTGCATTTTCCTTGATTTAATAGGATATGAACCTTAAATCAGGTACATGGATATGATTAGGGAAAATGGTATTATATATACTATAGCATAATTGTTAAAAGTACATATAAGTATATACTCGTGTGGCATACACATTAATAGATATTGCATACGATACTATATAGTGATGCATACTTGTAGATAGGTTGAAGATTTTTATACAAATATGGACAAGATCATGCATTTATATAGGAGTAGAAAAACTTAGTATTTTTACTTAATGTTCTTTGTCAGGGGTGTCATCATTAGTATGTGCAGATCTGTCATAATCCTTAACAATATTACGAATTATAATCTTTCTTAACAGGTCAGTAATTATAAGTGAATCTTACTGTTGTTGATTTCTGCAGGTTGTCTGGCCATACAATCGGAGTCAGTTATGCTTGACTATACTGCACTTCTACTAGAATGCTAGTATTTGGTGATGAGTTGAAGTAATCTGCTAGCTGTCATGTTCGTTCAAGCTGTAGATATTGAGCGCATCTTTTTTTTTGCCAATTTCAATCATTTTTCTAATTTATTTACTAGCTCAATGTAGTAATTGCCTCTTCTTTTCTTTCGAGCTCCAAGAAGTCTCAAGATAGTATATTAAGTTAATAGTCATCTTAAGTCCCCCTGTAGTGAGCAGCAAAGTGACCTTTTTATTTTGGTTTAATGAAGGATACATACTTAATCTACGTATGAGCAGCGACGTGATCGTATTATTTTGATCAAGGGCATTGTCAAGGGGCCACAAGAGCAAGTAAAACAGTTATGTCTGAGATTGAACATACTTGTATTTTGTACCCATTCAGAATGTGTACAGATCGAATAGGATCATCTTTTGCTTGACTAATCTGTCGTTTTCCGTACATCTGGCATGCCATGCTCGAGGTATGCATTTTTTTAGCTTGTTACCATATTGTCCATGTTGTTAATTTGCCCAATTAGCCTGCTGATTTCTATATACTGCTCACCATCTAGGATACAGAAAAATATTATATTTCTAACAAACATGTCCTTTTTAATCAGGTCCCAGACTGGTTTATTCATTTTGTTTTGCATTAGGAACTTTAATGGTGCACAGCTAACCGTTGGAATGTCCCAGGTTTGTAAATTTGCATCCTGTCTATCATAACTACAGCTACAGTTTAAGTTAATCATTGGATATCGAAACTGTGTCTGCCAGATAAATATGCACCTGTTCAAGGAGTACTTGCTTTGCTTCAACTGAAGGATAACCGATCCAGGGTGCCTGCTGCTTTCGTCCACATTATTGACTAACTACTGCAGCCTTCTATCTTTGGTAGTCAGACTTTTAAGCTGTAATCAGCCTTTTGTCATTGAGAAGTTTTTATCCAGCAAACTTGTAAGCACTGCTGATCAGAACCTGATCGAATATGTGCATTGTGGACCATATCATTTTTGTTGTTGTTGTTTACCGTCATCTGTTTGGCACAAACATGTGATCATTATGGCTATTTGGATTTAGAAGCATTAGCACTATATTTGGCATTTTTGTTATTCCAGCTCAATGTCGATGAAGTCAACAAAGTGATAATGTATACCCTTTTCCTTAGTTGCTACATCACCCTTGGCGTGCCACCGAATATCTTTTTGTTTAACCTCCCCCATGCCTCACACGTCGCTTAAGCTGAACTCAATTTAGATGTCACCAACTGTGGAACTTTAAGAATTCCAAAACATGGATTGTAAAATTCTGTTGAAAATAAAACTATAAAATTAGAACACTGCCACAGATTGTCATATCACGCTCCTTGAAAGGTCCGACACTTGGTCCATTACATCAATTGCTCAATCATGCGCACCATAAGCACATGAGTTGGATAAAGCTAATTAGAGTACATAGCTACATATATACTCTAATCCGAAATACAACTTACAAATGCCGACGTGTCCATTAGACCAAATGCTCAACCATGATCACCAAAAGCACATCAGTTAGGCATTTAGGATTCAAAGCGAATTAGGGTAGATAGCGACATAGTAATTGTATTGAAACAGAACACCTAATTCAGAAACAAATGCATTAGAACTCTGGAAGTTCAGTACTCAAATCAACAGCCTTATTCTTGCATTGTGTTGCAGTGTGACCTCACTCCCCACAACGAGGCCTCCTCTTGGCACTTCGATTACGATCAGTGATTAATTTTCTCTTGGTTTCCACTGTCAACACATGCATCACTCTCCGTTGTAAAATCTAACCAATAACTTACTCTCAACACATGACTGCATAATATCCCAAAATGTTGGTATAAACCACATTCACAACTATAGCTTTCACCTTCATTATTAACAACAACAGTGAACTTCTCTCTGCCGCATGGATGCTTCTTGTCTGGTATCACATGCACAACTTGTTTCTACCTCAAGGTGATCCGCCATCAGTACTTGTTTGGACGGGGAAGCTGGCATTGCTCCTTGCTCATACTGAATGTGAAGATTCTACTAATTAACTCCAAATTCAGATATTGAAACAAAACAATGGTCAAACCGGTGAGTGTTCTAGTCAACATTACTATTGTTTCCAGAGACTTTTCTATAATCTTGTAATTCTATAGTAAAATAGGAACTCTTACTGTCATTTCAGAAATTGGCAGGATTGGCACATACGGAGTATGCAGTAAATTAGGTGATAATAGGCTATAATTAGATCGCTGTTCAGAGACTTTTCTAGAAACTTGTAATGCTGTAGACCGGAACTAACATGATGGGCTACGAAGACCGAAAAGGGCTGTCACCACCTCCCGGCTACCACCTGTTGGCACTTCTTACGATCCAATATCAGAATTGAGAATCCTGGTACTGGGGTAAGGAGTGTTTCAGTGGTTTTCCTTATGGCTTAGTAAAATATAGAAATATTCTGCAAGCGCACAGAATCACCGCTGTAGCACTTCACCTGGGAGTATTCCGAGGTATCGTAATTTATATTTCCGCAGGGAAGCTTTGGCAAGATTACTAGTGAACAGATATTCGAGACTATTAGAGAAGGGTACACGACTAGACAAGACAGAGGATAACGATATTAGATAGGAGTGGATATACCGGACACACAGATCGCCCTTTTTGCAGCTCCCGGCAGGTAGGTACATCTTGGTGTCAGCACTTGGATGCGTGCGACCTTCCCTGCGTGGTTAGTTCGGAAGACACTACGAGACATCTTACCATGCCTGGTAGTGATGGAATTCACTGTCTCGATGGAAGGCTCGGGTTGCCCCGGAATCTTCCCCGATTCAGTGACAGGAACAGCAGCAGCTAACTGAGCGACTTGAGTTTCTATCATTTTATTAAAGCACAGTTGATTTTTCATGGGGGCAGAAACTGATTCCAT
>OAMR01000185.1:449069-468341 GCA_900205405.1 Echinochloa crus-galli
GTTTTGTTCCTCCTTCATATCATAGAGATTTGTGTTCTACTAGAATGAAAGTGGAAATGAGCTCCTTGGCTTGGTGTGTGTTACAAGAGGGGGTATGGGGTCCTATTTATAGTTGCATAGGACAGTTGGGGCTGGAGTAGCCGCCAAGGGACCAGGGGGGTACCCCCTGGGATTTAGGCCGGGGACGTCGGTTCGGGCGAACCAGGGGGTTCGGCCGAACCCTCCGATCCACCGCCTTGGCTCCCAAGGGATGAGATGCAGCCTGGGGAGGCGGTTGTGCCCTGGGGGCAGTTCAGCCGAACGGGCCTGGCCCAAGGCCAGCCCTCCCCAGCACCGCCTCTGTGTCCTGGCTGTCCTGGGCCGCCTTCTGCTGATGTGGAACATGTTGTGTGGGCCCAGGATGACGTGGCGTGGGTCAGGATGAGTTGGCGGTCGCCCACGTGTCGTGTGATGTGTTCGCTTGGTCATTGTTGACGTGGACGACTCCCGGTGGTCTGCTCGGCTAAGGGGGGTAACCGGCCGAACGTAGTCGTTCGGAGCTTGTATGGCTAAGGGGGGTAACCGTCCGAACGGAGTCGTTCGGCCGATTAGCTCATTTTCGGCCCCAATAGCACATATTTGTTGTAGTTGTACCTGCACAAGTGACACTCACCAAAACTCGTGGAACTTTATTAGAAATAAAACTTAAGTACAATGAATGTTGTATATAACCTCATGTATTCCCGAGTATTGGTGGTCGGATTTGGGATGTAACGACCGCCAACACCAAGCACCAGAGGCCAGCCCAATGGGTCCAGGAGCAAGAGGCGGTGCACGGGGGGCGTTCTGGGCTGAAAGCCCAGTTCGGCCGAACCGCCGCCGATGCACCAACCGCCTCCAGGAGTGCATCCATGCCGTCCAGAGCCAAGGCGGTGGATCCAGGGGTTCGGCCGAACCGACCTGTTCGGCCGAACCCGGGGTGTTCGGCCGAACGGGTCCCCAACCGCCTCTGGTTGCCTTGGCGGTTAATATAGGCAAAGTTTCAAATCACCTTTTTACCTATGGGGCTTATAGCAATCTCCTTATCTTGGGCGGTTGAAAGGACGAACAGTTTAAACTCAGTTTTATTCCACTCTACTCTTTTCAGGATCCCATCTCGGAGTTTTTCATAAGTTTTGAAAACTACAAATTGTTCCTCATTGGCACACTCAATCACTCAAGTGTATTTGAATCCTCACCAAAGGCTTGTGCCTTCTTTTTCATCCTAACATCTAATATGGCTTTTTGTGTGGCTCAGGGACAAAGGATGAAGGCATGCATGCATCTTATATTTTGCTAAGTCAAAAACCGGATCTCTGAGGAGACAAATCACATCTTAAGATCGAGACGTGCAGGTGTGTGGGTATGAGTGGAGCGGCATATGGTGGAATGGTGGAATATGGTGGAACTCCTTGGATGGATTTCCCTCTCCTTAATTTATTTTCGAGAACATGGGCTATCTTTTATTCTTATATTTTTGCCATGCCACTTGGCATGCTTTTCTTTTTTTTTCTTTCTTTTTGCCATGCCTTTTGGCATGCTTTTCTTTTTCTCTTATTTTCGCCATGCTTCTTTGGCATGCTTTTCTTTTTGTATAGCCCATGTCTCTATCAGGAATATTTGTAGAGGGAAATCATAGAACATGGAGCATTTATTTTTGTGGATGGATGATGGAAAATGTTTGCTAACTCCCAGTGTAGGAATCACAAGTGAGAGGTGGTGTGTGTACGTGGGTCTCGATCTTTAAGAATATGAAATCTTCACTCAAAGGTCACAATAATTTGACAAAGCTCACTAAGATAACAAGCAGCATATGAGTAGAAATTTTCAACTAAGCTTATCATATGGCTCTGGTAGGTATTTTGACCAATGAGGAACTTGTTTTATTTTGAAAGCATAAATTTCCGAGATTTTCCCCATACTAAGAGCAGAATAGAGCTTACCGGAATCTTTCCCGATTCAGTGACAGGAACACTAGTAGGGGTTGAGCCTTGAGAGGTACTGGCTCAGCTGTTCCGCTTGTTCATGGATGTCGTGCTGGATATACGCCACCATCCCGCTATTCTCTTGATGGTACTGGGAATGGCGGGCTAGCGTGTCTTGAACTCTCGGGTACGGTCGTCGATGATCTCGACTCGGTCGGAGATGTAGGACAACTCCCGGCCGTAGTCGAAGCGTGCAGACTGTGAGTATCCTGGGTATTATGGCATGGAGGCACTGTCGTACCCTCCTCCATACCGACTCCCGGACCACTCAGAGTCCGTGTCCTGGTCGTAGTCCCAGCGTCCTGAGGTAAAGTAGTTCGGCTCCTGGTGTTGCCCGGAGCCTCCTGCTCCGGACGTCCCAGCGCCGGTGTACATGTCGTAGGTGGCCTCAAAAGCGGACGTGTGTCGATGCGGCATTTGTGGTGCTGTAACACCCTAAACATGCCTATTTTAAAATTTAGTAATTAAATCACTTTTATTTAATTTATGCTCATATGTATCTAAGGAAAACAAATTATTTATGAGAAATAAAAATCAAAGATAAGGCTAGAAACATTTTTGTTGCATTCATGCTGGCTGCATTGAGTTTCGTTTGTTTGAAGTTCAAATCGGATTCTAAAATCCAATTCAAATTTCGCTTTTAGGCTTTGCCTTCTATTTCCTTTTCTGGCGCCGAGCCGTTTCCTTCCTAGACCCTCGACTTCGACTAGGACTCTGTCTCGAGACCGACTCTGACGCTGACTGCCTTCGCCGAATCTTTCCCTGACGCGCACGCCAAGACTTGGACTCGAGATCGGACTTTGCTCTATTTATAGTCGTCGTCTTGATCTTCCTTTCAATCTTTCCAATCGAGCCACAACCCTAGCTGCCGTTCTCGCCGAGAAGTTTCGCCTCGCTCGAGACCGTTCTCGTCGGAAGAAGTTCCGCCTCGCTCGAGACCCACCCTCGATCTTCGCCGCCGGAGCTTCGCACTCGTCGGGAAGCACTCCAGGAGGTTCGCCTTGAAAACCCGAAGCTCTTCATAGCATTCTTGCTCCGATTCTTGCCGTGCTCTGCGTTAATTTTGATCCACTGTCGACCCAGTAGTTTCTCCGCCGCTGTGTTCGAGCGTCGCTAGCGTCAAGCCTCGAAGCCAGCGTACCCCTCGAAAAGCCGTTTTGTTTTGAGCCATTAGATCTAGATCCAACGCCGCCGCGTAAGTTCGAGGCCCTGGTCGAACCGGAGGATGCCTTCGAAGCTGACTGTTTTGCAAAAGAAGCCTTCACGTTTTCGAAATCAACCCGCAGTCCAACCTAGTTCAAAAGTATTTTCAAATGAGTCCTTTTTCTTTTGTTTTAACCCCTGCAAGTTTTTAAAGTTGCGCCCGAGGCTCGGTTTTGTGTTTTAACAGGAAAACCCTCGAATCTTCAAATAAAATTATGTTTTGACCCTCTAAACTTTCGCAGTTTAGCCTCGAACCGTAGAGACGCCATAGCTTCTCTGTTTTAGCTCCGATTTGAGTGATTTTCGCGCTCTCGTGTTCGTAGCGAAGCGTAGATTAGTTTTTCAACCTTCTTTTGTTCTGTTGCTACTGTTTGGTATACTGTTCTAATAGAATAATATTGTTTGCATGTACTGGCTTGTTTGGATGCTTGTGTGTTCCTTCGAGAGTCCAGTTGGTGAGCCGTTCGCACTCGAGTTCGAGGGGTCCGGGTACCAGCAGCTTCAGGAACAGCAGCAGCAGTTTGTGGAAGGCAAGTACAACACGGACAATCCTTGCTACCCAAACACACCTTTACATTAATTACTGCATATGCATGTGTCTAATTTTGATCCTATTAAGGTTGTACCTAGTCTGTTTATCCTTTACCTTGATTACCTTGGGTTTATTTGCATTTGGGTAGAAATTTGCTAGGCGCAGCTACTGTCACAATTATTTTACTATTAATCATGACTTAATGGTTCACTTCAATGTTAATGGTAAAGTTTGCTTCTTAGCAACTTGTATCAGGGAACTAGGGCGTATGCTTCGAGCCTGGCCCTAGTGTCTCTCCATAAGGACCTGTTCTTAAAGCGGCAACCCAGGATCCTGTCGCCACCGCCGGAACTATAATGGCTCTGGTCTTGGACAAGTAACATGTACGGCTCTAATTCAACAGTAGTTACCGAGGGGCCACCGGCGTTATGAGAAGCATGGGTGAGAGCATGGTTTGATCCACCGAGGACGGTTTTCCGTCGGCTATGCCTCGTTAGGCAAAGTCCCGTGCTCTGTACGTTGCGCTATTTAATTCTGCTAATGTTATTATTTTTCCGCGCTTGGACGCCATTGACCCTCCTATTCGGAGCGCCCTGGGAGTTAGTCAATCTCGGTGCCTTGGGTCATGCTACCTAGGTTGTACCATAACGGCTACTATTTTGTTAAAGTGTCTTGTGAAAAGCCTCGTAGGGTCCCTATGCGGTCACACCTCGGAAGTGTGATTTGTGCGGTCTGATCCACCTCCGCGTGGTTGGGTGCAAAGTTCTTTGAACTTTTACGCGACTGGTGGGAAAAGGGCGAAACCTCTGCAGAGTGTACAATCTATCATGCTAGCCTTGCTCAGGGTCACGAGCGGCCTGGATCCTTTTTGATTAGAAGATGTTGTTTATTATTTCTGTTTAATGACTACTTCTACTTTATTAATTGGGGAAATTCAACCGGGATTCACATAAATGTTGTACTTTCGAGATACCCTCGAATACCCTCGAGACTCCCTCGAAATACCTTCAAGACTCCCTCGAATACCCTCGAGAGAACCTCGAATCGAACTAAAATCAGCCAACTAAAAGTGCTAATGCAGTTCAGCCGAGTCAAGCCTTACTTTTAGCCTTCATAATCTGTGTTGTATTTGCTAAGTAACTCTGTTACTTACACTTGCTATTGTTATTATTTTTGGGCAAAATCCCGGATGGGTATCAGATGGATTAGAAGGTACTGCTGCCGTCGAATTTCCTGAAGATCTGCCTTTCTACTAAGCTGTGCTCAACCAGTCAGTGTCCCTGTGAATTATGGACTTCGGCTTCGTTTAGATTAGAGAGAGTTTGCTTAAGAGACTTCTGCTGTAATCTTCTTTAAGTTTGAGTCAAACTCTGATGTAAAAACCTTTTATATTAATCGAGCATTGTGTTCTATTATCATATTTGTTTGCTATATGTGTAATGACTTCCTGGGAACACATATGGCCGCATCTCGGGTTTGCTGTGTAAATCCGGGTGTGACAGATTGGTATCAGAGCCGTGCTGACTGTAGGATCACAACCTAGTTAGAACGGTTGATAAATCCTTAGGAGACCACCATGACTTTGTTTCAGATCATTTAGTTTCGTTTTCAAAACCAGTGTTGTCGAGTCTTGGGTGAATAATGTCTTTGGGTGCTTAGTTTTATTGTTATTATGCTTATGTTTGATTTGGATTTTTGTAATGATTGCGATGGTCATAGACGCGAGTCTATCTCCATCTAGATATAGGACTAAGGTTTAAGGAATATTAGTGAATAAATAGTTGGGTTATCTATTCCCTTTGCACTCCCTATGTTTTACTCTCTATCATATCTTTCCAACTACTGCTATCTTCTCATACACCATCTGCAAGCATGGAATATCTATTACCGATTGACAGTAATACTGATGAGAGATATCTTGCTATGATAGATGGTTAACACCAGAGGCAACCCCAGAGGCAGTGGAAGCAACCAGAACCCACCACCTCCACCACCCCCACTCACCATGGAGCATTGCAGCAGAATCAGCAGAACCCGCCCCAACAGCACGTGCAGCCCAGAGATAAAAGGGGCGAGTTTATGAAGGGACGCCCTCCTACCTTCAACAAGTCTAGCGACCCAATGCAAGCAGAGGACTGGCTCAAGGCAGTGGAACGACAGCTGGACATCGCACAGTGCAACGACCGGGAGAAGGTGTTGTATGGAAGTGGACAGCTCCAGGGAGCAGCTTTGGATTGGTGGGATGCGTACCAGTATGCTCACCCCAATCGTGATCAGATCACTTGGCAGGAGTTCCGCGACAGCTTCCGTTCTCACCGCGTGCCGGAAGCGCTGATGACCTTGAAGAAGAAGGAGTTCCTGGCATTGAAGCAGGAAGGTATGAGTGTCACTGCTTATCGTGACAAGTTTATTGAGTTGGCCTGTTATGCTCCAGAGGATGTGAATACTGATAGGAAGAAGCAGACCCGATTCCGAGATGGCCTGCACGATACACTCCAGTACCAGCTCCTGTGTTCCAAGTTCGCCACTTTTCAAGAACTTGTGGATAGCGCACTACTGCTGGAGCACAAGCACCGTGAGATGGAGGAAAAGAAGAGGAAGCTTCAAGGCACACCGTCAGGAAGCTATGTTCGACCTCGCTTCAATCCTCCGCAAGGAAACCAGCAGATGGTAACCCCGCAGCGTTTCCAAGGACAGTCCGGTTCGATGAACCGCAACCAGTATCAGCTACGACCCCAGTATCAGCAGCGTCCCCCGTCCCTACCAGCACCACCTCAGCAGCGACCCTCGAACCAGCCACAGAATGGTCCTGTTCAACGCCCCAATCCAGCCGGCAATACACCTATAGTACCAAGGTGTTTGGGATGTGGTGATCTGGGACACTATGCCAGCGCCTGCCCTTGAAAGGTCCAGAGCACCGTCGATCAGAACAGTAATTCGAGGGTTGGACAACCGTAGAACCAGAATGGGAATCAGCAGCAGAACCCAGCGAGAGGCAAGGTCAACCACATGGGTGCTGAAACCACCGAAGGAGCAACATATGTCGTTGTGGGTACGTTCCCTATCAACTCGACTCTCGCAACTGTTTTGTTTGATACTGGAGCTTCGCATGCTTTCATATCTGCTGCTTTCGTGAAAAAGAACATGATGATCTTGCAACCTATGGGGAACCCCATGGTGGTTAGTTCACCTGGGGGAGAACAGCGAGCCACTTTACGTTACCCCTGTATCACCATCACAATAAGGGGGGTAGACTTTGTGGCAAACCCAATAGTTCTAGAAACCCTTGGGTTTGACTTGATTTTGGGTATGAGTTGGTTAGCCAGATATGATGGGGTGATTAATTGTGCCAAAAGAACAGTACAGTTGACAGCAAAGACTGGTGAGAAAGTGGAGTATCAAGCAGCTAGTCCCACGGGACATAATCAGATCTATCAAGCCGAGGGTGTAGCATTGGAGGACATCAGAGTGGTGTGCGATTTCCCAGATGTGTTTCCAGACGAGTTACCAAGTATGCCCCCAGACTGCGAAGTTGAATTTGTTATTGATCTTAAGCCTGGTACCGCACCTATAGCTAAAAGGCCATATAGAATGGGAGTAAAAGAACTACAGAAACTTAAGGAGGAATTAAGGGCATTGTTAGCAAAAGGGTATATTCGACCTAGTTCATCCCCTTGGGGAGCACCGGTTTTGTTCGTAGATAAGAAAGATGGGACCCAGAGATTGTGTGTGGATTATCGAGCTTTGAATGAAGTGACCATCAAGAACAAGTACCCGTTGCCAAGGATTGATGATCTCTTCGACCAGTTGAAAGGAGCGTGTGTGTTCTCTAAAATCGATCTCCGATCCGGTTACCATCAGATGAGGATACGAGTGACTGACATCCCCAAAACAGCCTTCACAACCCGATATGGTCTATATGAGTTCATTGTCATGTCTTTTGGATTGACAAATGCACCGGCATACTTCATGTATCTGATGAACAGTGTGTTCATGGATTATCTTGACAAGTTCGTGGTAGTGTTGTTTTCTCCAAGGATGAGGAAGAGCATGAAGAACATCTGGGGTTGGTGATGCAGAGACTTCGTGAGCATCAGTTGTATGCCAAGCTGAGCAAGTGTGAGTTTTGGTTGAAGGAAGTAGCATTCTTGGGACACGTGTTGTCCAATGGTGGAGTGGCAGTTGATCCGAAGAAGGTTAGTGATGTGTTGAGTTGGAATCCTCCTAAGAATGTGAGTGAAATCAGAAGTTTCCTTAGAATGGTTGGATATTATCAGAGGTTCATTGAAGGATTCTCCAAGATTGCTAAACCCCTGACGACGTTATTGGAGAAAAATGCCAAGTTTGTCTGGACTGAAGAGTGTCAAGTCAGCTTTGAGGAATTAAAGAAGAGGTTGACAACGGCACCTGTGCTAGTGTTGCCAGATATAACCAAGAGTTTCTCTATCTACTGTGATGCATCTCGTTTAGGATTGGGATGTGTACTCATGCAAGAAGGCAGAGTAGTAGCATATGCCTCGAGACAGTTAAGGAAACATGAGCAGAACTACCCGGCACACGACCTAGAGCTAGCAGCCGTGGTACATGCTTTGAAGATCTGGAGGCATTATTTGATTGGTCATAAGTGTGATATTTACACTGATCACAAGAGTCTTAAGTATGTGTTCACATAGTCAGATCTGAATATGAGGCAACGTCGTTGGTTAGAGTTGATCAAGGACTACGACCTGGAGATTCATTATCATCCAGGGAAGGCCAACCTGGTGGCAGATGCTCTGAGTAGAAGGAGTTATGTGAATAAGATCACGAGACATTGCTTATCAAAGGAACTCAGTTCAGAGTTTGAAAGGATGAGTCTGGGATTTGTGACCAGCGTCACCGAGATGGCAGTAGAACCGACCTTGGAACAAGAGATCAGAAAAGGACAACTCGCAGATGAGAAGATCAAGGAGATCATGGAACGGGTGGCATTAGGAAAAGCCCCTGGTTTTCGAGTGGATGACCAAGGAACATTGTGGTATGAGAAGAGGATCTGTGTACCGGATATAGAACAGATCAGGGATGCAATTCTCAGGGAAGCCCATGAATCGGCATATTCGATACACCCAGGTAGTACCAAGATGTACCAAGACATCAAAGAGAGATTTTGGTGGTACGGATTGAAGAGAGATGTGGCCACATACGTAGCTCTATGTGACACATGTCAGAGAGTCAAGGCTGAACATCGGAGGCCAGCAGGTTTGCTCCAGCCCCTGAAGGTACCTGAATGGAAGTGAGAAGAAGTCGGTATGGATTTCACCACTGGCTTACCCCGCACTCAGAGAGGATTTGACTCCATCTGGGTAATTGTGGATCGTCTGACCAAGGTGGCGCATTTCCTTCCAGTAAAGACCACCTACTCGGGAGCCAGACTAGCAGAATTGTATATGGAGAGGATTGTGTGTTTGCATGGGGTACCGAAAAGAATAGTATCAGATCGAGGTACCCAGTTTACATCGCACTTTTGGCGACAAGTGCATGAGTCTATGGACACTAAATTACAGTTCAGTTCAGCTTACCATCCGCAGACAGATGGGCAGACAGAACGAACAAATCAGATATTGGAAGATATGTTGAGAGCATGTGCTCTACAATATGGTGCCAGTTGGGACAAGAGTTTACCATACGCAGAGTTTTCATACGCATATGCATGTGTCTAAATTGTTATCCTTTTAAGAGATGGCACCATTCGAGGCTCTGTATGGTAGAAAGTGTAGGACACCACTATTCTGGAATCAGACAGGAGAAAGTCAGGTATTTGGACCTGAAATACTAAGAGAGGCAGAGCGACAGGTGCAGATAATCAGACAGAATTTGAAAGTGGCACAATCCAGACAGAAGAGTTATGCAGATAACCGACGAAGGGATCTCAGCTTCGAGGTGGGAGACTTCGTGTATCTCAAGGTGTCACCAATGAGAGGCGTGAGAGGTTCAACATGAAGGGCAAGTTAGCACCTCGATACATTGGACCGTTCAAGGTACTTGGTCAGAAAGGTGAGGTGGCTTATCAGTTAGAGCTACCGGAGAAGTTAGCAGGAGTACATGATGTGTTTCATGTGTCTCAGTTGAAAAAGTGCTTGCGAGTACCTGAGGAACAGATTTCGATTGATGAGCTGAATGTGGAAGAAGATCTTACCTATACTGAGCAGCCTGTCAGAATTTTGGAAGAGTCAGAAAGGGTCACCAGGAATAAAGTGATCCGGATGTGCAAGGTTCAGTGGAGTCGCCATTCAGAGGATGAAGCGACTTGGGAAAGAGAAGAAGACCTAAGAGCAGAATATCCACAGTTATTCCCATCCACACCCGAATCTCGAGGGCGAGATTCATCTTAAGGGGGGTAGGTTTGTAATAGGTGCATCTTCCGGTTCCTGTGAGGTGGCGAGCCCAGCATCACGCCTGGCTCGTCCCCTCGTGATGGGGCCGTCACCTGCAACGCTGTGCCGAGCGGGCTCTCTCCAAGGTGGAGAGTCGTCCGACTCGGTCCTCAACTGAAGAGTTAGTTTCGGCGTGATATACAATCTTAGTGCTGCACAGGGCAAAGGCACTTCAGTTGTATAGCCACGGTAAATCATTGCCAGTGTTGCATCAGGCGTTCGCCGTATCATGTGGGCTTGCACGAAGTGCTCGGCATCCACGACGGAACGCGCTGTCTCGATGTACGTGAGCCGGGCGCCTTGAAGGACGCCCAGGTGGTTAGCGAGGTGAGTGACTAGAGAAGTCATCGCCATGCTACCCGCACGAGAAATATGAGACAGCCAGTGACCAACCATGTCTTTCACAGGTGAATAGGGAATCTGCTTGACCATGGCAAAAAGAACCCGCAACTCGATGGTGTTGACAGGGCGCAAATCTACCCGGGGGAATACCGTCATAGACACCCAACGATGCATGAAACACAAAGTGGGGTTATGAATGCTGTTCGTGTGTGGTGCATGACAGTTGGTATCCCCTGAAATCTTTTTCCAAAATGCCACCCGGTCAAATCTCTTAAGCGCTTTGTTCGGGTCTAATGAACAACGGCTTGAAAATCCGAGACCCGAACTAAAATCCCTCCAAGAGCAGAAGAACTCTTGGTTGAAGAACCGAAAACGAATCCCCCCAGTTTCAGAAACCAAAGTCGAGAGGAATTCAAGGGTGAGCAGGTACGAACCTTCTTCGTTGATGTGCCAGAAATTCTCCCAGCCAATGGCCTGGAAAATTTCCGTGAACTCTACGTCCAGTATTGGTGGTCGGATTTGGGCTGTAACGACCGCCAACAAGCTCCCCCAAGCTTAGCTCTTTGCTCGTCCTCGAGCAAAGATATAAACTTAGGCTCGGTGGATCAGGAGTTGCTACAATGTCATTTCTTGTGCAGGTAACTTTATAAACAACTAGTCCTCAAAAATACTTGAATCATAGGCAAAGTTTCAAATCACCTTTTTACCTATGGGGCTTATAGCAATCTCCTTATCTTGGGCGGTTGAAAGGACGAACAGTTTAAACTCAGTTTTATTCCACTCTACTCTTTTCAGGATCCCATCTCGGAGTTTTTCATAAGTTTTGAAAACTACAAATTGTTCCTCATTGGCACACTCAATCACTCAAGTGTATTTGAATCCTCACCAAAGGCTTGTGCCTTCTTTTCATCCTAACATCTAATATGGCTTTTTGTGTGGCTCAGGGACAAAGGATGAAGGCATGCATGCATCTTATATTTTGCTAAGTCAAAGACCGGATCTCTGAGGAGACAAATCACATCTTAAGATCGAGACGTGCAAGTGTGTGGATATGAATGGAGTGGAATATGGTGGAATGGTGGGCATCGGGTGGGACACGCTGCGCCCCAGCAAGACGGCGTTCCATGACGCTGCACCGGGAAAGCGAGTTCAGCCCCTCGGGCAGATTGATCTGCCGGTTTGTTTTGGTACACCCGACAACTTCCGCAGGGAGACCCTGACCTTCGAAGTGATGGGATTTCAAGGTGCGTACCATGCCATCCTCGGCCGCCCATGCTACGCAAAGTTTATGGCAATCCCAAACTATACCTACCTCAAGTTGAAGATGCCGGGACCAAACGGCGTCATCACCGTGGCCCCATCGTTCGAACATGCCTACATATGCGACGTGTAATGCGTCGAGAGCGCCGAGGCACTTGCCGAGGACGAGGCTCTCATCGCGGACCTGGAGAAGATGGAAACGAAACCATCCCCTCCACTTCGAAGCATGCAGGCAGTTTTGAACCTGCGGAGCACACCAAAGTCGTGCCCCTCGACCCCAGCATCCCCAACGACAAGATGGTAAGGGTCAGTTCGACCCTCGACAGCAAATAGGAGGTGGTGCTCGTCGACTTTCTCCGCGCCAATGCCAACATCTTCGCGTGGAGCCCCTAGGACATGCCAGGCATTTCGAGGGAAGTCGCCGAGCACTCCCTTAACATCCAGCCTCACTCCAAGTCGGTGGTACAGCGGCTGCGGCGGTTCGACGAAGAAAAGCGTCGCGCCATCGGGGAGGAGGTGCACAAGTTTTTGCCTATAAATACCACCCATTGCTTGCTTGCTTCCTTGCACCATAGCATGTGATGGTGGGGCATCCTGGGTCCTTCTTCTTTTCTGGGAGATTGTTCAAGATAGCCGCACTACATGCTTAGGTTAGTTTAATTACCTCGGTGGTTGGCAGTGCCCTTTTGTTGTTGAGGATGTCCCTCAGATACTTGGCATATGTGGGAACCTGCATAGCTTCAAGCAATGGGATATTGACATATAACTTTCGAATTACCTCAACAAATTTGCTGAATTGTTCGTCCACCGTTGGCTTATGGTATCTTCTGGGGAATGGCAGCATATTTGGTTCGTAAAATTCGTGAGGGGCCGCCTTTGATTCCTTCTGCGGACTTGTCTTCTGTGGTTCTGCTGCGGCCTCCTCTTCTTCGCTATCACTTTCTGTAGTGGCTGCCTTTTTACCTGCACTGTCAGGATATGGCGGGTCCCGAGTGGTCTTACCCCCTCTCGTGGTGACCGCTTTAACCTTTTCACGGGGGCAATTGTCTGGTTGACCAGAGAATTTCCCCGCTACAGGTGAAGGCAAAGAAGCAGCTAACTGAGCAACTTGAGTTTCTATCATTTTATTAAAGCTCATTTGACTTTTCATAGTAGAAGAAAATGATTCCATCCTAGAGTCTATGCTTTCTAGAGTTTATCATTAGCAGCAAGCTTTTTATTGATGTTTTCAGTTATTTTCATCTGGCCAAACACAAGATCTCTAAGAGACGGCTGATTATTGAAATTGCTGGAATTGAAATTGTTACCTTGTTGAGGCCTCTCAAAAGGGAGGTTTGGGCGCGGATTCCAGCCTTGGTTGCCGTAGTTGTTCGGTCGGTACCCGTTGTTGTTGGAGTTGTTGACGTAGTGGGCATCTTCTCCCGTTTCGGGGCAGTCATTCCCCGAATGGCCAGTGTTGCCACAGACATCGCAGGTCCTGCGAGCGTCCATGGCTTGCACCGTTTCTTGAGCAGGGGCCTCCAGTTTCTTCATCAAGCAAAGTGGGGATTTGTATGCTGTTCGTGCGTGGCGCATGACAGTTGGTATTCCCCGACTCCTCGGGTCTTTGGTTGAGTCTGGTCGTCGGACCAACCTTGGTTCTCGACCATCTTCTCTATGAGGGCCTTCGCACGACTCTCCTCAAGAGAGAAGAACGAGCCTCCAGCAGCAGCATCCAGGTACTCACGGGCAAAATTTCTCAGCCCGTGATAGAAAAGTTTGGATTATGAACCAACTCTGCATACCATGGTGAGGACAAGCATAACTATAGTCCTGGAGGCGATCCCATGCCTCCGGGACTGTTTCATCTTTTAACTGCTGGAAACTAGCTATTTTGTTCCGGAGGGCGTTGGTTTTTCCAACCAGAAAGAATTTTAGCAAGAACGCGCTAGTGCATTTATCCCAGGTGTCTATTGCTTCGCGGTTATCATAAAACCATTGTTTTGCCTTGCCTAATAATGAGAATGGAAATAAACGAAGGCGAATGGCATCGATACTTACTCCGCGGATGGTGAAGGTGTTGCAAATCTCCAGGAAATGCTGGAGATGAGCATTGGCAGCTTCGTGTGGCTTGCCGCGGAATGGGCTAGCCTGGACCATGTTGATGAGGGCTGGCTTCAGCTCGAAGCTACCATCTCCGACTGGCGGAGCTGGTCCGACACGTACGTTCTCGCTTGATGGAGCGGAGAACTCACGGATCGTCTTGGTTGCCATCCTCGATGTAGCCTGGTCAACGACGGGAAGGACTGTTTCCCTCTCCTTGATTTATCTTCGAGAACATGGGCTATCTTTTACTCTCATGTTTTTGCCATGCCACTTGGCATGCTTTTTTTTGCCATGCTCTTTGGCATGCTTTTCTTTTTCTTTTATTTTTGCCATGCTTCTTTGGCATGCTTTTCTTTTTGCATAGCCCATGTCTCTATCAAGAATATTTGTAGAGGGAAATCATAGAACATGGAGCATTTATTTATTTCCGCAGGGAAGCTTTGGCAAGATTACTAGTGAACAGATATTCGAGACTATCAGAGAAGGGTACACGCCTAGACAAGACAGGGGATAACGGTATTGGATAGGAGTGGATATACCGGACACACAGCTCAAGGGAGGCTCAGGTAAGGGAGAGAAGAGATAGATAGCTGGGAGGACAACGAGAAGAGATAGAGGACTCCTGGATACTTTATCTACGTATGTCACTCTAGCTTAGAGATACAGTGGATACAGAGCTAGCACTAGGAGATCTGGGATAACTCTAATGTCTTAGCATCGGGACAAGGGAACTGGTGAACACGCAAAAAGGGATGAGAAGGGGTGCCACCAATCCCCAACTGGGGAATCCTACGGACCGGAACTAACGTGATGGGCTACGAAGACCGAAAGGGCTGTCACCACCTCCCGGCTACCACCTCCATTGCGACGGGAATAAACTAAGGCCACCGACTAGTCTAGGAACCACTCCTACACTAGGAGAGCCGTGCTGACTGTAGGATCACAGCCTAGTTAGAACGGATGACAAATCATTAGGAGACCACCATGATTTTGTTTCAGATCATTTAGTTTTAAAATTTAGTAATTAAATCGCTTTTATTTAATTTATGCTCATATGTATCTAAGGAAAACAAATTATTTATGTGAAATAAAATCAAAGATAAGGCTAGACACATTTTGATGCATTCATGCTGGCTGCATTGAGTTTTGTTTGTTTGAAGTTCAAATCGAATTTTAAAATTCAATTCAAATTTCGCTTTTAGGCTTCGCCCTCTATTTCCTTTTCTGGCGCCGAGCTGTTTCCTTCCTAGACCCTCGACATCGACTAGGACTCTGTCTCGAGACCGACTCCGACGCTGTCGCAGTCGCCGAATCCTTTCTTGTCACGAACGCCAAGACTTGGACCTGAGGCCGGACTTTGTTCTATTTATAGCCGCCGTCTTGATCTCCCTTTCAATCTTTCCAATCGAGCCACAACCCTAGCTGTCGTTCTCGCCGAGAAGTTCCGCTTCGCTTGAGACCGTTCTCGTCAGAAGAAGTTCCGTCTCGCTCGAGACCCACCCTCGATCTTCGCCACCGGAGCTTCGCACTCGTCGGGAAGTACTCCAGGAGGTTCGCCTTGAAAACCCGAAGCTATCCATAGCATTCTTGCTCCGATTCTTGCCGTACTCTACGCCAATTTTGATCCGCTGTCGTCGCAGTAGTTCTCCGCCGCTGTGTTCGAGCGTCGCTAGCGTCAAGCCTCGAAGCCAGCATACCCCTCGAAAAGCTGTTTTGTTTTGAGCCATTAGATCTAGATCCAACGCCGCCGCGTCAGTTCGAGGCCCTGCTCGAACCGGAGGATGCCCTCGAAGCTGATTGTTTTGCAAAAGAAGCCTTCAGGTTTTCGGAAATCAACCCGCAGTCCAACCTAGTTCAAAAGTATTTTCAAATGAGTCCTTTTTCTTTTGTTTTAAACCCTGCAAGCTTTTAAAAGTTTCGCCCGAGGCTCGGTTTTGTCTTTTAACAGTAAAACCCTCGAAATCTTCAAATAAAATTTCGTTTTGACCCTCGAAACTTTCGCAGTTTAGCCTCGAACCGTAGAGACGCCGTAGCTTCTCTGTTTTAGCTCTGATTTGAGTGATTTTCGCGTTCTTGTGTTCGTAGCGAAGCGTAGATTCCTATTAAGGTTGTACCTAGTTTTGTTTATCCTATACCTTGATTACCTTGGGTTATTGCATTTGGGTAGAACTTTGCTAGGCGCAGCTACTGTCACCTTTGCTTAACTGTTAATCTTAACTTAATGGTGCACTTCAATGTAATGGTAAAACTTGCTTTTTAGCAACATGGATCAGGGAGCTAGGGCGTAAGCTTTGTGTTGGCCCTAGTGTCTCTCCATAAGTTCTGGGACTATCTAAAAAGCCAAAGTGATCTAACAGCAATTGCAGCACAAATCAGCGTCAACCATGGACTGAGAGAAAGCATTCTAGTGTTTTCTGGGATCTTTTAGTTTGTGACAGATATATTTAGTGATGGCATCATTTCCTGCATTACAGGGTGTCAATTTACATATAAAATGGCATGTACTATGCAGGTACTAGAGGATCCTTGAGAAGCCGGAGACAACCAGCAAGAGATTGATTATGCCAGATTCATAGGACTGACAGACTTCGACCAACAATAGGTTAACCTATGATGGAATTGCTACGTACCAAGATTAGGTGCATGTTTTGTAACTAGAATAATCATGGTAGTCAGATTCCTAATGATGGCAAAGTCATTTTTATTGCAACGTTGTACTTGGTAGTAAAACATTGTTTTTTAGATCTGTTAGGCGATGCATCTTTTGCTACAAAACCAATGCTGGTTGGACTCCTGGTTACCTGAGGTAAAGAAATTTGCTAGACACTCAAGTTAAGATTGATATATATGCAGCAGAGGTTGCATGGCCAAGATCTGTTGATCGATATTTTCCATTTTTTTACGGTTTTCTTTTGCATCTTTTTCTTGGCATGGCATGATTCAAACATCCATTTTATAGGCTTCAAGACCACCACATCATCTAAATTGATTTTTGTTAATGAATGAACCCTTAACTTCAATGCACAGCTTCATATCATAGTTTCGTAAGCAAAGCTTTAGACTTCAATTGCCATGCACTGGATAGGACAAAGTCAGCTAAAATAAAACTTTGTAGCCCTCAATGTATATTTTAGTACGTCTTATATTCTAACATATTTTGATATTTGTTGATGTCACATCACCTATTGAATAAAACCCCAGAATGGTCTTATCTTACTCTACTTTGATCACATTTATGGTAGTTTGGTCAAGACATAAGTAGGGCTCATTAATGGTAATATTTTAAGATTTAAAGCTGCTTTTATTTATGGGAAATGTCACCATTAGGGCTGGATTGAAAGCTCTAAACTCGTGAGTTGAGTTGGCTCGGTTGTAACGCTTGGCGAACCAACTGTGGAAACCAACAGTGACACAAGTGAAAAGGAGCGCGCCAAGGAAAAGATGGGACCTCAGGAGTTCTTCGACCCCAAGTCGCCAACATCTTACCATTCCAGCACAGAACCGCAAGGCAACTATAGACGAACAATTTACTAGGTTCGATGAGGTAATACAAAAGGTTTAGATCAATGTGCATCTGGGTCAAGGGGCGGTGACTGAGGCAAGGAGCACGGCTGCTGAGCAACCGGATCTGTTACTGCATCAGTTGACGACAGTGACGTTTGCGGGCGCTATCCCCTCGATGGAGGCTTCGTCGTGGCACCAGCCCTCCTAATGAGAATATCTCCTGATGAAAATCTAACACCGATTTAATTGGTCATGAGACGATAACATCTATAATGTTGTTATTTTCCTTTATGGAGGCGTCGTATTGGGAGACTTCTCTATGCAGGTGACCTGTGTTTTAGCCGGCTGAGAGGTGGCGGTGGTTGTTCATGGGTGTTGACATGTTTGCTTGAGGTTGTGATTGATATCGACTCAGTGCGGTTTTCGTCGTCAAGCATAGAGGAGTGTTTTCTAGTAGCGCGATTCCAACATCAAAGTTTCTAAGTAGACATATGATGCAATTTGTTGTTGTTACAAGGATAAAGCCACAAGTTTGAAGAAAGACGTTGAAGAAGTTTGAAGCTTAGTCTTTATAGCTTTCTTTTGTACTGGTCTTAGCTGTCTTTTATGTTGCTCCTTAGTTTGAGATTTTGAGTCTAAGAACTCATGTATTTTTGGCTGTATATATCCACTTGCGGATATAGAGGCCGGGTTATTTTCCAATATCTAAAAAAAATCGTCTGTAGCCCCATCTCCAGGGACGGACGCTGAATCATCAAGCTAAACCACATAATTTAATGATCCGTATCGAAGGATTCTAGGCTGGGAGGCGATGAGGTGATGAGCAGGCGACTGCGACTGCGAGTCCACCGCCTCACCTTGGCTCCAACGGCTCGGCTGTCGCTGGACGAGGCCGACAACGATGATCCGGCCATGGAGGCGGATTGCATGCAAGGGAACACGTGCACAGGGAGGTGGACCTGCTGGCGGCATCATCAACAAGGGCGACAAAGGCGAGTTATGGAGAGTTGAGACTCCCCAAGGGTTGCGCTTTTGGGCGATCGGGGACGAGGACTTTGATTTAGAAGCGGGGGAGGAATCGTCGGGAAGCCTGAGATTCGATTCATCGATTGATTCGCCGGAGCCGTGGAAGAGGGCGCTTGGGGCAGGCTTCTCGTTGCCCCAAATCCGCTGTGTGGAGCAGGAGCTGGAGACGAGCCCGCGTAGCAGGAAGCCCAGGGACGGAGCTCTCGCGGCGCAAATCGTGGATGCGATTCTTCAACGGCGGCCTAGCGGCAAACCATGGCGAGGACCCCTACCAGCGCCGAGAGCATCACCACCTCGGACGCTGGGAGATGCACCGGCTAATGCTAAGGTAATATCCCGTCCCAAAACATCTGTAATCTCAACACCATGTTCGTTCGCATCTCCACCACCAACCAAAGCTTCCTCTCGGCAAGGTCTTCACCAGAGCCGGAGAAGACGTCTCGCTCGCGATCGGGTCGCGGGAGCGCTCCGAGTGGGATTCCGGGAGGGATTTGAATTCGAAATCGAATATTCAGCACGGGCCACTACCAGAAACTTCAACATCCGCCCCCCTCCGCCTCGGCCATTTTTGGACCCGGTGCTGATGGGGCTTCAGCACCGGGTCCAACGGCTAGGAACGGGGGCGGCGCGCGGGGGCGGCGGGGTGAGCACATTAGCACCGGGTCATGGCAAGACCCGATGCTAATCCCATTTTAGCACCGGTTGCACCCAGCAACCGGTGCTAATGTGCCCGAGGCCATTTAGCACCGGTTGCTGGCTGCAACCAGTGCTAAAAGTGGCGCATTAGCACCGGGTCTTGCCACGACCCGGTGCTAATGTTTTCGTATATAGCGGCTTCTTCCTCCCCCGCCTGAGCCAGCTGAACACTTGGCGCTGTGTTCATGCTGGCTCGACCGGGAGAAGA
>OAMR01000185.1:480871-495174 GCA_900205405.1 Echinochloa crus-galli
GTGCTAAAGGCCCCCATTTTTCGTTTGGCGCCAGTTACAGCCTTTAGCACCGGCTATAGAAGACCCGGTGCTAAAGGTCCTTTAGCACCGAGTCGTGGCTGCAACCGGTGCTAAATGTCTCGGATGTATATAGCCTCGCGCCGGCCCCCCTCGCCTCCACACTTCGCCTTCTTCGACGCGCCGTCACCTCCACTTCGCCCACCGCCGGCCGATTCCGCTTCGCTCATCGCCGCGCCCCCGCCGCCGGCCGTCTTCGTTCAAAATGTATATTGGAAATTTATATGTTGGTTATATAGTTAGAAATATATATGCATATATGTTGAAAATTGTTGGAAATGTATATTGGAAATTTATATGTTGGTTATATAGTTAGAAATATATATGCATATATGTTGAAAATTGTTGGAAATGTATATTGGAAATTTATATGTTGGTTATATAGTTAGAAATATATATGCATATATGTTGAAAATTGTTGGAAATGTATATTGGAAATTTATATGTTGGTTATATAGTTAGAAATATATATGCATATATGTTGAAAATTGTTGGAAATGTATATTGGAAATTTATATGTTGGTTATATAGTTAGAAATATATATGCATATATGTTGAAAATTGTTGGAAATGTATATTGGAAATTTATATGTTGGTTATATAGTTAGAAATATATATGCATATATGTTGAAAATTGTTGGAAATGTATATTGGAAATTTATATGTTGGTTATATAGTTAGAAATATATATGCATATATGTTAAAAATTGTTGGAAATGTATATTGGAAATTTATTTTATTAGAAATGTATATGCGTGTTGGAAATGTATATTGGAAATTTATATGTTGGTTATATAGTTATAAATATATATGCATATATGTTGAAATTTGTTGGAAATATATATTGGAAATTTATTTTATTGGAAATGTATATGCATGTTGGAAATGTATATTGGAAATTTATATGTTGGTTATATAGTTATAAATATATATGCATATATGTTGAAAATTGTTGAAATGTATATGCATGTTGAAATGTATATTGGAAATTTATTTTATTGGAAATGCATGGAAATATTTACCCCCTCAACACCTTCGCATCGCGCGAACGAGCACCCGAACCCTTCGCGTCGCGTATCGTAACCTTAACGAACCCGTTCGCGTCGCGTATCGAGCACCCGACCCCTTCGCGTCGCGTATCGAGCGCACCGAACCCTTTAGCGAATATGTTAGAAATATCTATTTTTTGTATATATTGCTTAGCAATCATTTTTAATTCTAAAGATGGCGGACAACAAGAACCCTGACGCACCCATGCAAGAGCACAACGAGATGTTCTTAGCGAATCAACTTTTTAATGCCATCAATCAACCCCTAAGCATGGATGAAGTGATGGGGGCCATTGAAAGGGCCGACAATCCACCTCAACGTGTCTAGGCTGGCAATGTTGAAGGGGCCGACAATGTCCAGGGCGAACGTGTCCAAGGCAGCACTGTTGAAGGGGCCGGTAACGAGCCCTCGTCTAATCAGGTGTGTATATATAACATAAATTTGTACTGTATATGTCAATTATCTATATCATCTCTATATCTAACATAAATATGTATCGTATATATGTAATATGGGTAGGCCACCTCTGCGTCTACAAGTCGAGCTAAGAAATCCAAACGATCGGCCACGAAGAAGCTGAAGGATGTCAAGTTTAACATCACTAAAGTGGAGGACGACGGGGAGCCAGTTGAGCCCCCAAAAGTGGCCAAGAAATTTGTAAGTCAGTGCGGGGTAGTTGTACGGGATAAAGTGTCCATTAGCATCAGAAAATGGAAGTCCACAGACCCCTCTGAGGAGTACGTGCTCCCCAATACAGAGAAGGACATTCTATGGACGGAATTAAAGGGAATTTTCGAATGGCCTATTACTCATGAACAACAACTGAGAGATTGGACAATGAACAAGATGACAGTTCTGTTTGAGGATCACAAGAAGAAGTTGTACTCGCATTTTCTCAAAACCGGAGAGGCCCCGAATCCTGAGAAGTATTCATCCATCACTGAAGAGGATTGGGAAGCATTCCAGGAGTATAAAACCTCCGAAGAGGGGGCAACGGCTAGCGCTAGAAATGCTGGCAACGCCGCAAATAAGAAGTACTCCCATAAGATGGGTTCGGGAGGTCATAAGGGAAGCATCGCTAAATGAGAGAAGATGGATGAAGATCTATATGCTAGAGGCATCACTCTAGCGACACATGACTGGCCCACACGGTCCAAGCATTGGTACTATGGTCATGGAGACACCCTAAGCCCAATCGACGGCTCCTTAGTTTTTCCCGAGGACTTGCGAGAACTAGCTCAGGCCATCTGAGAGGGGAGAATTTATTGCTGATAGAGACAGAGATGAGCTAACCTATGCCTTAGGGAACAAGGAGCATCCTGGACAGACGCGCGCCGTAGGCACAACCATCTCATGGAAGAAAGGTTTCAAAGAGGACGCCGCCACCTATAGGAGCCGTTCGAGGAAGAAGGTCGAATATGAGCAGAGGGTGAGGGACCTAGAGCAAACGGTTGCCGCCCAGGGGTCAAGGATCCAGGAAATGGAGTCAGATATGGAGCGGTGACACAATTATTGTCTCCAACTCGACGGATTAAATGTCTTTCAAATATTTTTAAATTATAGATGTCCTGCACCTCTCCAACAAGCCACAGGCGGGACCGGTTCCACAGAGCCTGCACCTCTCCAACAAGCCACAGGCGGGACCGGTTCCACAGAGCATGCACCTCTCCAAGATGCGGCCCTTATTAGCCCTCCACAGCAATATCAAAGCAGTCACGCTTCCACACAGGCCGCCGAACTGGTCCGTTACCCCGTGGATGAAATAACTCAACGGACCGCGTGCGAGCTTGTCGTGAGGCAGAAGTACTTGGCTATGGTGATGGTGGTACGTATGCGACCTTAGTTCATACTGCATACATTTCACCGTAAATACCATTCATTTACTAACTTTCTTTGTGACTACTAACTTATCAGGTCGCATACGGTATGACCAAACATTTGGAAGAAGGGCA
The DNA here is from genome assembly GCA_900205405.1 of Echinochloa crus-galli. Classification (NCBI taxonomy): domain Eukaryota; kingdom Viridiplantae; phylum Streptophyta; class Magnoliopsida; order Poales; family Poaceae; genus Echinochloa; species Echinochloa crus-galli. The sequence continues at coordinate 483,931 of OAMR01000185.1, forward strand.
AAAATGGCACTGCAATGACATTCCACATGGTTACGTACCTGTTGAGGTGGAGCAAGTCGTCACCAGCTGGGAAGACTTGGAACTTGACATCCCCGGAGGTGACGGAGAAACAAAACTCGGTTAGTGTTCTCACTGCATCATTCTATGGAGCAAGGCATACGTCGTCATACCCGGTACACCTGCGGCTACCAACAAGCCTCCGTCACCTCCCCCGTCTCCAAGAGATCCACCGGATCATGACGATTCTCCGGGAGCTCCTGATGCAAGCCCGTCTCCTCCACCGCGGAAGTCTCCGTCCCCACCGCCGAAGAGGCAGCGCCACACTAAAGCCTCCGCCCCCACTCCACCAGGGAAGAAGGTGCGGAAACCCAAAGAGAAGCCTGCACCAGAGAAAAAAGCGGCTAAGAAGACTCTAGAAGAGCTCGAAGCCTGGGTGAAAGCAGACACAAAGAGGCAAATGGCTGAGTGGAGGAAAAACCGGATCCGGAGCCGAAGCTTGACCCCAGTGTCGTCAAGTCATTCCTCGATCAACAGACTATGACCGCTCATTACCGAAATCTCACCGGAAGCGGAAGGCAGCAGATAAGGAGGCGGGCCCATCCAAACCTGTTCCTCAGCTCGGCAAGCAACCTCAGCGGTCCTTGGGTCCATTGCCATCTCCGCACGAGCTGGACGTGCAACAAGTAATGACCAAGACAGGACTATCCAGAGAGCAAGTCCTGGGGATGGAAGATGTCCCCTTAAGCACAACGTTAAAGTGGCCATTTAGGCTTGGCGAGCCTTTGGTCCCTCCTGAAATGGAGTGCAAGCTACAGATGAAGATGCGCCTGTGGGATATGGCTACCCCTGGACCCACTGTCAGACCAGACTACGGCGGCCAGGGCCCACATTTGACAGGCTCATGGGCCGACCCCTAGGTGGCCCATGCGATACCCTGACCGGGTGGACAAGTTTGATGAAGACCCGGCAGGCGGCTCGTCCAGATATCCAGGGATATTCGGTTTCAACCGACTTGAACTAGAGTCCTGGTCAGAACCAAGTAGGTTTAGATGGAAACCGACTTGTAAACCCTAGCCCGCTACCCTATATAAAGCGGCCTAGGGCACCCCCATGAGGGACACGCCGAAGACCATCGCATCACATCCTGTAAAATCCTGTAAACCATATGCTCCTCCAAGCTTCCTGAAGCTCGGCCGAGTACCAAGCAATAGAAACAACACCACCGACACAGGACCTAGGGTATTATACCTCCAGGTAGCCCGAACCTGTCTAAATCAGTGCCTCCTGTGTACCATCAAGTCACTAGTTCATCGATCGCCCCTCCTACAAATCAACCACTCGGGTACCCCCAGGTGGATTGCCGGTCCTAAGGCCCGACAGTTGGCGCGCCAAGTAGGGGTAGATTGGTGAGCTTTTTCGATCCGAAAACACCGTTGGCTTGATGGCAGATCGATCCGACATCGTCTTCGTAGCGGACATGAGCGGCAGCCCCAAGCACCTTCCGGGATGTATGCAACATTCTATGTACTTAGGTTTTATTTCTAATAAAGTTCCACGAGTTTTGGTGAGTGTCACTTGTGCAGGTACAATTACGACAAATACGCGCTATTGGGGCCGAAAATGACCGAATCGGCCGAACGACTTCGTTCGGCCGATTACCCCCCTTAGCCGTACAGGCCACCGGGAGCCATCCACGTCAACCAAACGACAACACATGACATATGGACGTCCGCCAACTCATCCCCCGGAGTACTGCCACGTCATCCTGGGCCAGAAACACACGAAGACCAACACATACAAGCCAGCCCAGGAAGTCCACAAGCAAGAGGCGGTGCTGGGGAGGCCGGCCACAAGCCAGGCCCAGTTTGGCCGAACTGGAGCCTTCGGCCGAACCGCCCCCAGCACCAGAACCGACCCTGGAGGCTGCATCCTTGCCCTTGGTGGCTAAGGCGGTGCATCCCTCGGTTCGGCCGAACCGGGGAGTTCGGCCAAACCGAGGAATTCGGCAGAACCGCCTCTCTGCCCCCCTGGTTGCCTTGGCGGTTACCCAAGCTCAACCGCCTTGTCCAGCTATAAATAAAGGGTCACTTCACTCATTCAAGAAACACCAAGCCAAGGAGCTTATTTCCACTTTCATTCTAGTAGAGTTAGGATAGTTTAGTTGGGAGTTAGAGTTGAGTCGAGCTGTGCCTCGGAGGTTCCGGAGTCGTCTTCAGAAGCTCTGGTAATAGCTCTTGTATCTTTTACTTTTCCTTTTGTAAGACTTTGAGTTATCGATATAGTTATCTTTATCTTCTTGCCTTTGTCATTTATATCTTGCTTCTCCTCTATCTCTTCTCGTTGTCCTCCCAACTATCTATCTCTTCTCTTCCTTACCTGAGTATCCCTTGAGCTGTGTGTTCGGTATATCCACTCCTATCCAATACCGTTATCCCCTGTCTTGTTTAGTTGTGTATCCTTCTCTGATAGTCTCGAATATCTGTTCACTAGTATTCTTGCCAAAGCTTCCCTGCGGAAATATAAATTACGATACCTCGGGATACTCCCAGGTGAAGTGCTACAACGGTGATTCTATGCGCTTACAGAATATTTATATATTTTACTAAGCCATAAGGAAAACCACTGAAACTCACCTTACCCCAGTACCAGGATTCTCAATTCTGATATTGGATCGTGAGAAGTGCCAACACAGCCCCAAGCACCTTCCGGGATGCAGCTTCTTCGCCGACTCCAGCAGCTCAAGCTCCACCAACGTCAACCTGACACCGGTGGACTCGAGTTCGACAACCCCGGGGACTCCCCCCGACGTGCCAGATCAGCTCATGCAGCAGATCGAGCAGCTCAGCGTCCGGGACCGGATCCCAGATTTGCTTCCCCGGCGCCTAAGTCCCTTATCCCGACGAGATCGTCGACGGGCTGAACCGCGTCAACGACACGCTCGCTGAGTGCATCGCCATGTTCGAGCAAGCGCTAGGCCGCTCCGGGAACACGTTCCCCCATGGACTAAAGAATGCGGCTGCCAACTACTCCGGCCGGCTTCCGCACCGCGAGACCCAGATCCAATCTGGAAACCCGCCCGAGCCCACCCTGTTTCAGGACTGCGGTGAGTTCCAGGTCGCCACGACCGTACTCGCATCTCCCGAGAACTCGGTCGACGAAGCATCAAGCCACACCTCGAGACATGATCGCGAGGTGCTCGTGTCTGTACATCAAGACACTCAAGACAACGAGACCGCGTCCGCACGGCAATGCTGTATAGATGCAAACAACAACAAAGCCCAGCGCCGCCAAGCCGAGGCAGCTAACGCGGATGCAGATGGCAACCCACGCGACGAGGAGCTGGACCCCTTGGACCCACGTAACCTGGCACGTGAATTCGAGCGGGCACAGGCCGACTTCCTCACCCCGTCCGCAGCGATTGCAGCATGTGTCGCCGAGCTGGCGCACATGGCGGCCACCCCGGAGGCGGCCCGAGTCAGAGCCCGGCTGGCCATTGCGCAAAATCTCCACCAGCAAGACAAACAGGCTAGATCAAGATCTAACCGTTCACGGTCAAGCAGATTGAGTTCCCGCAGGACTGGGTACAACAGATCCGACCGTGACAAGCGCCGACACAGATCTCCGACTCTGGAGGTCATCCAAGAAGAAGTAGATCAAGAACGCATGGCGGACCACCAACCAGACGAGTTCGAGGGCAGGAATCCTCGGAATCGCCGAGGCAGAGCCAACAGGCGACGCAACTATCGCCGCCACGATGGAGACCTTCGTGATCGGCTTCACAGGCCAGACCGCGACATGCGAGCAGAGCTCAACAACCGGCATCGCGAGCGTGACGCAACCGAGCTAGAACGCCGCGAGCGGTACGACCGAGATTACGGTTGGCCCGAACGCCGAGCTAATTACTCCGAGTACTCCGACGTCGATGATCATCGCGCACGCCGCGAGCTCGACGAACGCGATCGCTACGATCGCCGATATGGCTCCCCTAGAGCCCACGACCGCCGTCAAGATGGCGGCGACGATAGCTTCGGAGAGGACGACTTCGCAATCGAAGGCTTTCAGGCCTTCACCAAGCGACTTCGCCAGGTCCCATGGCCGAATACCTTCAAGCCAGCCATGGTCGAGAAGTTCGAGGGCCGCTCCGACCCCAAACTCTGGATCCAAACCTACATCACCGCGGTCCGAGCCGCACGCAGAAGCACGGACCAGGCGGCAGCCTACTTCCCAGTCATGCTAGGGAAAGCGGCGCTCCTATGGCTCTCAGGGCTGCCGGAGAAGTCCATCGACAACTGGTCGCAGCTCTGCAAGGTGTTCACCGAAAACTTCCAGGCCACCTACACTCGACCCGGCACTAGGTTCGATCTGGACCTAGTACGCCAAAACAGGGGTGAAAGTCTCCGAGACTACACCAACCACTTCTTCGACAACCGTAACAAGCTTACAAACGTCGAAGAGAGGGACGTTATCGACGTCTTCCGACGCGGACTGTACGACAAGGACGTCTTCCGCAACCTGTTCAATAAAGACCCCAAGACGGTGGGGGAGATGATGAAGGTGGTCGAGGAAGAAGCTAAAGCCAATGCAACCGAGCTAGCCCAGTTCAAGACCAGAGATCGGAGGGACAAAGACCACGACCGTCCGCCGGCCGAGCAAAAGAAAGCTGAACCATCACGCAACAGACGCAGCAGGCCTGACGTCGCCACCGTTGTAGAAGGCGAAGGCCGGGTGGAGTCAAGACTCCAGCCCAAGGAACTTGCCCGCCTTAACGAGCAGTGTCCCCTCCACAAGGACGCAAAGCACTCATTCAGTAATTGTTGGACCCTGAAGAGAGAAATCGGCGCCGCCCCAGCACCAAAGAAGACTCGCTACAACAACAATCGCGGCGACAGAAGGGACGCCGACCGGCGCAACGACCGCCATTATGATCACCACAATGACCGCCGCGACGACCGCGATCGCCGTCGTGACGATCGGGCGCAAGATGACGACAACCGCCGCCTGGACCAGAATGGCACTCCTGCCGACGAGCATCACGGCAACTTTCAGCGTGCAGACCGCTAGGTCAACGTAATCCTGGAGGGCCCTGACGCGTTCCATGACAAAAGGAAGAAGAAGCTCCACAGCCGCGAGATAAATCTCGTTGGCACCAAGGGCGTCAAGTACCTTAGGTGGTCGAAAACTCGGATCACCTTCAACAGGAAGGATCACTGGGTCTACTTGCGTGAGCCAGGCTCCTACCCACTGATTGTCAGCCCGGTTGTTGACAGAGTCCTCCTGACCAAAATACTAATCGACGGAGGCAGCGCCCTCAACATCATCTTCACCACGACCCTGAACAACATGGGGTTTGACTACAGCAGGCTCCGAGACTCCGACCACCCATTCTACAGCGTCATCCCAGGGAAGGCGGCCTACCCAGTAGGCCGAGTAACCCTGCCGGTTACCTTCGGCATGCCCGATAACTACCGCACAGAGTTCCTGCACTTTGAGGTCGCCGACTTCAGCAGCTCCTACCACGCCATCTTCGGGCGGCCCATGCTGGCACGCATCATGGCAATCCCGAATCACACATACTTGGTGATGAAGATGCCGGCCCCGAACGGGGTCATCAGCGTCAGGGGCGACATCAAGACGTCGTACGAATGTGACGGAGAAGCCGTACGCCTCGCCGAGCTCTCACGACAGCTCGGCAATAGTGTACTCCTCGCAAGTGAGGCCAAAGCCAACCCACCCGCCGACTCCAAGGTGCCGGAGCAGGACGCCACGATGACAGCGCTCGAGCCGGACTCAGAGACCAAGGCAATCTCCCTCTTCAGCGATGACCCCACCAAAACGACGCTGATAGGCCAAGGCCTATCTCCCAAATAGGAAAGCGTGCTCACCTCCTTCCTTCGGGACAACTGGGATATATTTTCGTGGAAACCTTCCGACATGCCCGGAGTCCCAAGGGCTGAGCACTCCTTGCATTTGGTGAAGACCGCCAAGCCAGTCAAGTAGAAGCTTCGTTGGTTCGCGCAAGATCGCAAGGAGGCCATTAGGGTAGAATTAAATAAACTCCTAGCAGCCAGTTTCATTCGGGAGTGCATGCACCCCGAATGGCTTGCAAATCCTGTACTTGTAAAGAAGAAAACCGGTGAATAGAGAATTTGCATTGATTATACCGATCTCAACAAGCACTGCCCTAAGGACTCCTTCCCCCTCCCTCGTATCGACCAGGTAGTCAACTCGACGGCCGGATGTCTATTACTCTCCTTTCTCGATTGCTACTCCGGCTACAATCAGATAGCCCTTAACTCGGCTGATCAAGACAAGACGGCGTTCATCACTCCTCACGGCATATACTGCTATAAAACGATGACCTTCGGCCTCAAGAACGCCGGAGCGACGTACCAGAAAGCAATCCAGAGTTGTTTGGACACTCAAATCGGGCGTAATGCAGAGGCTTACGTCGACGATGTCGTGGTCAAGACCTACGACCCAGATACCCTGATCGCCGACCTCCAAGAGACGTTCAACAATCTCCGACGCTTCAGATGAAAGCTAAACCTGACTAAATGTGTCTTCGAGGTACCCTCAGGCAAGCTCCTAGGGTTCCTAGTGAGCCAGCGGGGCATCGAGGCTAATCCTACAAAAATTGTGGCAATCCAGAATCTACCGCCACCCAAAAACAAGAAGGAGGTAATGAAGCTAACAGGTATGATGGCAGCCCTAAGCCGGTTCATCAGCAAGCTAGGTGAACGCGGTGCTCCCTTCTTCAAGCTCTTGAAGAAGGCCGACAAGTTCGAATGGATGCCAGAGGCCGACCAAGCGTTGGCCGACCTGAAAGCATTCCTAGTTACCCCGCCGGTGCTCACCGGGCCTCAGAGAGAAGAACCCCTCCTGCTATATATAGCAGCAACCACTAACATGGTGAGCGCAGCCCTAGTCGTGGAACGCCAAGAAGATGGACACTCTTACCCGGTTCAAAGGCCGGTGTACTACATCATCGAAGTGTTAGCCGACTCAAAAATCCGGTACCAGCATCCCCAGAAACTACTCTACACCCTCTTGATCTGTTCGAGAAAACTTTGCCACTACTTCCAAGCGCACCCAATACAAGTGGTATCCAATTTTCCACTCGGCGAGATACTCCACAACCACGACATCAATGGCCGAGTCGTCAAATGGGCGATTGAGCTCGGCAGCTTCGATATCACCTTTAAGTCAAGACAATCTATCAAATCCTAGGTCCTGGCTGACTTCCTGGCCGAGTGGACGGAAATTCAAGCACCCACACCAGCAGAACCACCCGAGCATTGGACAATGTACTTCGACGGCGCCCTAAACCTCGAAGGGGCGGGTGCAGGAGTACTATTCATCTCACCAGCAGGCCAACACCTCAAGTACGTGCTGCAGATTCATTACAAATTGACCAATAACGGCGCCGAGTACGAAGCGCTCATCCACGGACTCAGGATAGCTGCTACCTTAGGCATCAAGCGCCTACCGTTCTATGAGGATTCAAAGATCGTAGTCGAGCAAGTCAACAAAAATTGGGAGTGCTCCAAAGAAACCATGGACGCCTACTACGCGGAAGTCTGTAAGATGGAAGCCCATTTCTACGGGCTAGAATGTCGCCACGTACCGCGAGAGGAGAACGTGGCCGCCGATGTCTTATCTAAACTCGGATCCAAGCGCTCCCAAGTACCCGCCAGCGTATTCGTACAAGATCTGCGAAAACCGTCGATCAAGATCTTGGATGAAAGCGAACCTACAACCACTGCCGACCAAATTGTCGTAGCAGTAATGACCCCTTTAGAAACAGAAGAAGACTGGCACTAGCCATTCATCGCATTCGTCAAGAACGGCCGCTTGACCGTCAAAGACGACCTCGAGGAAGACAAGGTCGCCCTCGAGCAGATTAGTCGGCGAAGCGCCAACTATGTGGTCATCGGCTCTGAACTCTACAGAAAAGCAGCGTCCTCAGGAGTACACATGAAGTGCATCCTGCGCAGCGAAGGGTTGGCATTGCTGCACGAAGTACATTCGGGCACATGCAGTAATCACGCGGCAGCTAGAACGTTGGTCGGAAAGATCTATAGATCCGGTTCTTCTAGCCCACGACGGTCTTCGATGCAAGGGAACTCGTCCAGCGTTACGTCGGGTGCCAATTCTTCCAGAAGCAGAAGCACCTGCCAGCCCAGGCGCTCCGCTCCGCCCCATCCCACCATCCTGACCCTTTGCAGTCTGGGGGTTAGACAACGTGGGACCATTCAAGCCGGCCCAGGAGGGCTCAAGCACATGCTCATCGCGGTGGACAAGTTCACCAAATGGATCGAGTACAAGGTCATCACCGACACCAAGTCGGCCACGGCAGCAGCCTTCATTGATGAGCTCACACACTGCTTTGGAGTCCCAAATCGGACTATCACCGACCTCGGCTCCCAATTTACAGGGCACGAGTTCTGGGACTTTTGCCAAGAAAGCCAGATCGATGTCTACTACTCGTCCTCCGTTCACCCGTGGTGCAATGGGCAGGTCGAACGAGCAAACGGCATGGTCCTGGACGCCCTCAAGAAGCAGAGCAGGTCGCTGGGCTAGAGAGGTACCACATGTGGTATGGGGCCTTCGTAACCAGCGAAGCAGAGCAACCGGGTATTCGCCTTTCTTCATGGTCTACGGATCGGAAGCAGTACTTCCCGCCGATAAAGAACTACGAGGAGGGAGAAGCCGAGTCAAGTCGGCAGGTCGACATCGACGCTCTGGAAGAACACAGGCTCTGTGCCTTAACTCGGCATGCACGCCATGAGCAGCAAATCCGCCGATACCACGATAGGAACGTCAAGGAACGCTCTCTAAATGTGGGCGACCTCGCCTTACGCTGAGTCATGAGCTCGGCAGGCCAACACAAGCTGTCAGCACCTTGGGAACGACCCTTCATCGCCAAAGAAGTCATATCTCTTGGAACCTACCGCTTAGAATGGGCTAACGGCGACCCAGTCCCCAATGTCTGGAACATCCAGCACCTCGCCAAGTTTTATCCATTGTCTAAAACACAGCTATGTACGTTTACCCCCTTTGTTTCGGCATTGAATACAAATTCTTCACTTCACAAATAAACTTTGTGCTCCATGAATATTGCTAATGCATTAATATCTCACCGACAGCCATGAGCTCGTCCACACACAAAATTGCTCATGCAAGCAAATAAACTCGGCATGTCCGACGCACTATACCCAAAGTCTAAACACCCGCAAGCGTACTCGGCCGGGACCCTACCTCCGACTAAGCCTCCATGCAGAGCATCATAGCATGTAGGAGAGCTGCCTCCATGAGAGCTCCAGCTAGATCGCTGCCCTAGTCCTTAGTGCGCGTCATGATAGTGGTGAAGTGCCCAAGATCGTAAATTCGGCAAAAATCATCCAAACGAAAAGCTACAAGCTTAAAAGTACCACTTATTACATATAAGTTTGCAAAATACTACATGTTTCTTTTTCTCTTTAAGCAGGGCCTGAACCCGTCACTTCAACTATGTTGCGGACTATGTCGATTGCCAAGCTGGAAAACGACTCCGTCAATTCTTCAAACTGCTCCTCTGTCAGGTCAGGATGGTACCCATCCTGGATGTCCTCCAGGTTGAGGTCGGCATTGTACGAGCGCACGAGGGACAGCATACTCTTGACCGCGTACCACGCGGTCTCCGCAGCCATTCCCCTCGCGAAGCCTGGCAGAAGACGCAGCCGATCGACAAGGGGCTCCGTTGGTCGACCTTCCGGTGCCTGAATACCATCACAAGCAAACAAGGTCGCCTGCGCCAGGACCTCGTAGCGATTTGCAGCCTCTCCACATGTGCATGGGTTAGAACAACATTCAGTTTCATGAACGCTGAACAAAGAAAAAGAACCCGGACGAAACACATACCGTTCATGGCGACTTCATGAGCACCCAGGGCGCGACCGTGCGCACCGACAAGGTCCTGCATCTCCTGCTCTGCCTTCGCAACCTTCTCCTCCAAGACTTTCTTCTCATGGGCATGACCTACACAAGAGAACCACCCATAGCCAAGTGTTATGGACTCATGCTCGGTACAAATGGGAAACTCAAGCCGGGGTCGCACGGGCTTCTGCTCACTTTCAAGGGCGCGTTTTAGCTCAGCGTCCCTCTCCCTCAGCACAGTCGTCGCGTCTTTAAAGTTGCCATCCACCGTCTCCAGACGGCGCTGAAGGCGTTCCATCTCCTGGGCATGACCTGAGAACACGGGGCAAGTGAGACAAGCACGCTGTTGCTGACAGCCGAGTACTCCGCCAACAGAAGAACCAAAACGGTAGAGACAAAGAACATACTGGCATTGGCTGCCTCCAGCTGAGCGACGAGATCTTGGTTGAGCTGCGCCACGTTCTCCGCGTATGAGTCCTTTTAAATAGCGAGCCCTCGTGCCTCGCTTGCAATGGTTCGGACCCGAGTCCTGAGCTCCTGCAGCTCCCTATACTCGTCTTCGGCCACGCGCAACATCCGCGTGCACTCCACGGTCCCAGCCATCAACGCCTACATCACATGAAGCTTAACACCGAACCAAGAATGACAGACAAAGATCAGCAGAAGTTACCTCCATGTCCTCCAGCATTGAACCAGAGGAGTTGCGAATCCGTGTCACACCCCAAGATTTTCGAATTTTGGGATGTGAATTTTTAACATAATTAATACAATAATTTTATCAATTTTCTAAAAATTTTCAAGCTTTATTTAATTTACAGGGAATTTGTAATTGAAAAAAATAATATAAAAATATTTGTGAAATATAAATAAAATGTTGTGTGTGTTGCATTCATGTTGCTGCATAGTGTTTTGTTTGTGTGCGGTTCAATTTGAATTTAAATTCTTTCAAATTCGATTTTGAATCGTTGTGTTTGGAGCTCTAGAAAAGTTGCAGCGGCCCGAGTCCACTTTTTCCCCCTGAACTATTTCCCTCGGCCGAACTTGGCCCTCTTTCTTTCCTTCCCCCGCAGCGGCCCAGCTCCCTCCTCACCGCTTTCGGCCCAGCAGCCGGCCCGTCTTCCGCCGCCTCCCGCCACTGACACGCGGGGCCCGCGTGTCAGGGCCGTCTCCTTCCTCCCGTCGGAGTCCGACTCCGCCACGGCCCGGCCACGGTGTCCGGTCCGGCCACGGCACGGACGCCGAGGACCCCCGGACTCTCCCCTCGGCCGCTCCATAAAGGCCGCGGCCGTGCCGCCCCTAATCCCCACCCCAATTTGCGCCGCCAACCCC
>OAMR01000185.1:532012-585146 GCA_900205405.1 Echinochloa crus-galli
TAGTTTAACTAGAGTTATAAAGTTATTTGATTGGATAAACATGTTCCCTTAATTAAAAGTCAATTAAGAATTAAATTTTGGTTTTCTTATTAATATTAATGTGGTTAAAATATTATAAGTTTTAAAAGTGATAGTTGAACAAGTTATAATATTGAAAACCTAGGTTTAACTTTGATGCAATTTGGATTAAGGTTATATTTAGATTTCATATGTTTTCATAGATCACTGTTACATCAAAGTTATACCTAGGTTTCCAATCTTATAACTTGTTCAACTATCACTTTTAAAACTTATAATATATTAACCATATTAACATTAATAAGAAAACCAAAATATAATTCTTAATTGGCTTTTAATTAAAGGAACATGTTTATCTTAATCAAATAACTTTATATCTCTAGTTAAACTAGTCATATTGTCATTAAAACAGATTTGTGTTAACATTAATCAAGATTGATAATTATTTATGAAAACTCGAAGTTTAACTCTAATTAGCTTTTAGTTAGAGAACTAGTGAACATCACTCAAGTTAACATAATTTTATGAAACAACAAGATAGAGCCTAATTAAATTTTAGTTAGAAAAATTACAAAATAAATATTTAATCATGTTAATATTATTTATGAAAATCGAGATATTACCTTAGTCAACTTTTATTTACAAAACACATGGAATAAATATTAATCAATTTAATATTTAACAAGAAAAACCGATATGTTAAACTTAATTAGATTTTATTTAAGAAAGCACATGTAATTAGCCTTTAAGCAAATTAATAATAAATAAATTTCAGAAATAAAATATGGTGTAAATAACAGTACTAACGCGTAGTTTAAGTTGATACGAAGCTAACACAACAAGAACGGATTAAAACGGAGTTAAAACGTGAAAGATATGATTTTTCTAAGGTTCGGGGACTTGTTTGCAACGTTTTAAAAGTTCTAGGGGCTTAAAATAAAAGAAAAAGGACCTATTTGTAATTATTTTCAATTTAATTTGGACTGCGGGTTGATTTCCAAATTCCTCAGGGGCTCTTTAGCAAAAGTCGCGGCAGTTGACCGGTACACAGCGGCTCTGACTCAGGCTCGATCTAAACTCGACCGTGGGATGCAGATCGGACGGTCAGTAACAGATCAGGGTAACTTCGCCGGCGGGGAAAAACAGGACAGCGGCGGCGCCGCCCGCGGACGCGACGGGGCTTCGCCGGCGTAACCCGATCTACGGCTACAGCGCACTATTCGCAACAAGACTTGGCCGAGGAGCGAGAGGACAGAACGGCGAACTCACTCCGGGGGTTCTCGACGAGGGAAGGTCAACGACGGCAGCCGGCGACGAACAACGGCGGAAGGCGGCGCTGGAAGTTCGGTCGGCGAACAATTAGGGCGAAGCTCGGCCAAGACTCGGGTCATGAACACAAAGGAGAGGTGCGGGGCTTCAAGACGAACCTCCAAGGATGCTTCTCGGCGAGAGCGAAGCTTCGGCGGTGAAGTTCGACGGTGGCGCTCAAGTTCAACGATGGCGGCTCGGGTTTTCGATTGGAGAGGAAAAACAACGACGGTGGCCGAGTTAAATAGGCTCGGGAGGGGCTCGAGCAGGCGTGGGGGAGAGGAACTCGGCGACGCGAAGAAGAGGGACTCGGCGCGGCGCGGAGTTGAACTCGGACTCGGTCGGGGAAGGAATCCCGGTCGGAGAAGATGAACATGACAGGTGGGGCCCACCTGTCAATGACACAGCAGAAAGAAACGACGGGGGAAACACTGGGCCCTGTTAATTATTTAAACCTTGGAAAATTTTATAAATTAGAGAAAATCATTGTATTTATTTATATTATTTATTCACGTCCCAAATTTAGAAAATTTGGGGTGTGAAAGGTCCCGACCCTCATCCTTCTCGTCTGGAGAGGCGGCTGCATCCTCGCTGGCCGACGGCGCACGATTGGACCGGCGTTTCTTCACGCGCGGCGCATCGGACATTGATGCCTGCGCTAACGCCGACCTCTTCTGCGACTTGGCAGCCGTGGTCAGCCCCTGTGACGCATAAAACTTCCGAGTACCAGCTCGGGTCTGCGCCGTGGCAGCCGAAGTGTCCACGCCAGCATTATCATGAGTACTTGGAGAAGAGCCAAACTCCTCCGACTCCCAGTCCTCAATGGTACGAATGGCTGGAAGACGATCATCCCTCGCTTCCTCCAGCCTCATCACCTTCCGACGTAGCGCCGGATCAGCAGCAGACAACGGCGCCGGGCAGAAGAAGCGTTTGGTCACCTCCTAGCATAAGAAGATGGTAGAACATACTCAAACAATTTGCAAGACAAAGGAAATCCTGGAAAGCAAAACAAACTCGGAACGTAAGCATTACTGCAGGTGGAGGATTCTTCAGCGCAAAAGGAGACGGAGCGCCAAGGTCATTCACCTCCCCCTTCATCATGCCACTCACCCACCTGATAACCTTGTCCGAGTCCAGACCCCGAGTGGTCTCCCGGGTCGGATCAAGACGACCCGAGAAGTCATATGCCGGATGAACCCGATCCTTGATCGGCTGGATCGCTCAAGCCACGAATGAGATCGCCACTGCTGTAGCGGTCAGTCCCTTCCGCTTCAGGTTGGCGATTTGCTCCAAAAGATTGGGGATACCCTCGCACTCGTCCCCGACCGGAAGATCACGCCAGGAGTCCTGCTCTCTAGGCGCCATGCCAGTCCTACTTGGAAGCAAGGGCGGCTGGTCCGTCATCAGGAACCACTCCCGACGCCAGTCCTTATGGCAGTCATTCAACTGCAAATAGAAGTAATCCCTCTGCCTCCCAGCACGCAGACAGATGCCCGCCCCACCGGTAATCCGAGTAGGGCCATCTCCCTTGTTCTCGGAACCAATGTGCTTGACGCGGTACAAGTACCGCCACAGATGAAAATGAGGGGCGATGCCCAAGAAAGCCTCACACAGATAGATGAAAAACGAAATGTCAAAAATCCCATTGGGATTGAGATGGGAAAGCTCTAGACCATACTAATGTAGGAGCCTGCGGAAGAAATCGCCGGTCGGCGTGCTGAAGCCGCGCTCAACGAAATACGCGAAGACGGCGACCTCATTGGTATTCTCGAAGGGCCTCTTCTCCTTCCCCGGCAGCCTCCATGCCATGGTGTTCTTCGGGGGAAGCACACCACGGTTCGCCATATCCTCCAAGCGCTCCATAGTCATCTTGGTCTTGCCCCAGCTCGCCTCCTGCTCGCCCTCCGACGGCACTCCGACCGCCCCCACAGTGTTATAAATAATGACGAATAAACGACGACAAGTAAAAGAATCAAACCGCAGGAGACACAAGATTTAACGTGGAAAACCCTTTCAATGTAGAAGGGAAAAACCACGGGCGCCAGCCAGCAAAACTTTACTATATCAGATGTGTGTTTACAACGCCTATTAGCGGCTTACAAGAGGATGATTATTCATCAAGGGCAAAGCTCTATTATATAGGCAGCTCACGTGACCGTGTTTGGTTGCGTTGCCGATGTGGGACTAAACTGTGCGCTCATAAGAGAAAAACACAGTACCCCTTTGCTCCGGCCCAAACCTCTAGTGATGGGCCTTCGCTTCGCTCCGTCGGTAAATTTGGATCATATCACAACAAACTCCACCTTGAGACAAATTCTCTTGTAGCATCTTCACTTCGTCCTAAATCATCACGAAGAAAAATACGACTGGCGCCAAATAGCCTCTTGGGCTAATTAACTAAACCAACTAAGCTTGAGCATAGCTCAAACTTAGCAACAAGAACATGTTTAGTCATCATATTGGCTGGATTATCATAAGTGTTGATCTTGCATACCTTCAGCTTACCTTCCTCAACCACATCTCGTACATAATGACACTTGATGTCAATATGCTTTGTCCTCTCATGGAACATCTGATCTTTGGCAAGGATTGTCACAATATAAATCAATGCAAGAATCAGCCCCAACCAGCTCAGAGTACAATCGGCTCAGCCAAATTAATTCCTTGCATGCCTCAGCAATAGCCATATATTCTGCCTCAGTAGTAGACAAAGCCACAACAGACTGCAAAGTAGCCTTCTAGCTCACAGCACAACTGCCAACAGCGAACACATAACCTGTGAGCGACCTTCGCATATCAACATCAGCAGCAAAATCCGAATCAACATAGCCAATAAGTCCCTTCTCAGTTCTGCCAAACTTCAGATAAGGATCTGCAGTGCCTCTGAGGTACCTGAAAATCCACTGAACTGCCTTCCAATGTTCTTTACCAGGATTAATGTCACACTCCAAAATTTTCGAATTTTGGGATGTGAATTTTTTTAACATAATTAATACAATAATTTTCTCAATTTTCTAAAATTTTCCAAGCTTTATTTCATTTACATGGAATTTATAATGAAAAGAAAGAAAATATTTATGAAATATAAATAAATTACTTTGAATGTTGCATTCATGTTGTTGCATTTAGCTTTGTTTGTGTGTTGTTCAAACAAGAATTTAAATCTAATTTAAATTCGAGTTTGAATCGCTTCGTTTTGAGCCCTAGAAGAGTTGTTTTGGTCCGAGTCTAATTTTGCCCCCTGAACTCCTCAGCTCAGCCCAGCTTTCCCCCTCCTTTCTTTTTCTTCCCGAGCCGGCCCAGTTCCGTTTCCCCCTCCTCCTCGCAGCCCAGCGTTCGCAGCCGGCCCAGCTCGCTCCCCCTCCCGCTCGGCCCACTCCACGCCCCCGGCACATTCCTTGTTGCGCGGCCCAGCTCCACCTCTGAGCCGGCCCAACACCGCTTCCCGGCCTCCCGCGCGCGACGCACCTCCGGTGTCCGAGCGCTCCCGCGCCTCCCCGCGCCCCTACTTAAGCTGCCAACCGCCGGCCCTCTCAGCACCAAGCCGCAGCCCACCGCCTCCTCTAGCACTGCCCCTTCGCTCTGCTCGCGCAGCCGCCAGGAGCTCGTCGGAGTCAAGCCGCCGCCGGCGCCATTGCCGCCTCCAGTCGTCGCCATTCAAGCACCACTGGCCACACCATCACCACGAGGAGCTTCGCTGAGCCGCCACGCACCTCAACGGCCGGTTGCCGCCCGCAAATCGCCGTCGGAGCACCTACGTCCATGGAGCCCCACCGCCGGCCACTGTCTTCACCCGATTCGCCGCCGTCGAGCATCATCGGGACTCCCCGCCACCGCCCTGAACTTCTCCACACCAAGCTGCATCTACTCCACCACTTCCCGTCGTCGTTCCGTGGCCGAAGGACCATCGCCCCCGTGAAGCCCCGCCGCCGGCCGGCAACTCCGCTGCGGGCCGAATTCCGGTCATCTTCCTCCACCCTCTCTGATGGTGAGCGTCTCCACACAATCCCCTACTCCTCCTCTCTCTGTTGCACGCCTCGCCGAAATCCTAGCCCCACCCAATCGCCGGCGACGCCGACGAGCAGAGCCGCTACCCCTGGAAGCTCTGTTCGGCCGGAGGAAGAAGGTGCTGGTGTTGCGATTTACCCCCCCTGAAGCTTTAGATTCCCATAGATCCCGCCCAGATCCAGCCTCGGCCGCAGGATCCCGATCCAACGGCCCAGAACCCCCCAGCCCAAGTTAGCCCAAGCCATATCGGTCAGCCCTGCACTGTTTGCTAAAGAGCCCCCCGGTTTCTCTCAAATTAACCCGCCGTCCGAGCCAGTACAAAAGTATTTACAAATGTGCCCCTGGTTTACGAAAAAGCCCCTGAGGTTTCCTGTTTTCGCAGCCCGATGTCCAGCCCTGAACATTTTGCGCATTAGCCCTCGGGTTTTAATGTGTAATTATGTTTTAGCGCCTTAGTTTTTGTAAATAGGTCCCTGCAGCCTTGTTTTAGCCATAGTTTTCGCGTCTGAGCTCCGTTTTGATCCTTTCTCATTGCGTTAGATTCATATTGGCTTGAACTACACGTTAGCACTGTTATTTAACATGTAGTTTATTTCTAAATTTTATTTAACATTAATTTGATTAAATTTTATTTCAATGTGTTTTCTAATTAAAATATAATTAAGGTTTAAACTCGGTTTTCATGTTAAATATTAATTTGATTAATCTTCAATCACTTTCATAAATAAAAGTTGACTAACATGATTAATGTTAAGACAACTAGCTTTTCTAATGAAAAGCGATCTAGAGTTAAACTTCGACTTTTCATAAATGAATGCTAATGTGGTTAATGTCAACATAAATATGTTTCTATCATAATACTGATTAGTCCAACACAGTTCATAAAGTGTTCGATTAGTTGCTCTCACATGCTTTATTTCAAGTTAATATTTTAATTTGAATAAATTATAGTTGAATATATATAATTAAAATATGACTAAGTTTACTTCGTCTTTTCTAAAGGTCAAAATATAATTTGTATTCATTATTTATATATAGTTTTATTTGAATTAAAATAAATGAAGCTTATATTCTTTCATTAAATTCAAATCCTTCGATAGAGTATCTTTTCAACCGTAGCTCCGTTTTCAGCGATTCTTGCGCTCACATGACCATAGAACCAAGCCCTATCCTTTAGCACGCTCTTTTAAAGTTTTCCCTTTGATTGGTGTATTGTTCTTAGTTGTGTATTGTTTGTTTGCTTGTTTAGCTAATGTTGTGCTCGATGATTGTTGTGAGTAGAGGAACGTCATCAAGAGATTTAAAGTAGAGGAAACACGCTTCGAGTGCTGTCAAGGAGAAGAGTTTGAAGATCAAGAGGTAAAGACTAAGAGTGATTATAATGGATTTGAGGCAAGTTATAGCACGGGCAATCCTTGCTACCTACACACCCTTTAACCATTTATTTCATACATGCATGTGTCTAATTTGATGTACCCCTAAGGTTGTACCTAGTCTTGTTTATCCTGTACCTTGATTTACCTGGGTTTATGTATATGGATAGAATCTTTGCTATGCGCGGCTACTGTCACCTCTTTTTAACTGTTAATTTTGACTTAATGGTTCACTTCAAACTTAATGTTAACTTGCTTTTTAGCAACATGGATCAGGGAGCTAGGGCATGTGTTGTGTGCTTTGCTCTAGTGTCTCTCCCTAAGGACTGGTTCTTAAAGCGGCAAACCAGGAGCCTGTCGCCACCTCTAGAACTATAATGGCTCTGGTCTTGGACAAGTAGCATGTACGGCTCTAGCTTGATAGTGGTGACCGATGGGGCCGACAGCGTTTATGAGAAACATGGGTGAGAGTATGTCTTGATCCATCGAGGACAGGAGATCCATCAGCTATGTCCCCGTGAGGCACAGTCCCGTGTTGGGAGTCTCAGCGATTGAGAACTCTGCACGTTGCGCATTGTTGGGTGTGATACCCACGCGTTGGACGCCATTGACCCCACTATGGTGCGACTCCATAGGCGTACGCCATTCTCGGTGCCTGGGCCATGCTGCCTAGGTCTCACCGCCTTGTATTACCTTAGCGGCTACTGTCTTGTTAGGGTGTCTTGTGAAAAACCTCGTAGCGTCCCTATGTCGTCACACCTCGGAAGTGTTGATGTGCGTGGTTGGGTGCAAAGTTCCTTTGAACTTTTACGCGACTGGTGGGTAAAGGGCGAAACCTCTGCAGAGTGTAAATCTATCATGATATCCTTGCTCAGGGTCACGAGCGGCCTAGATCCTTTTTGATTAGAAGATGGATGTTTATTTATGCTTAATGTCACTTACACTTTATTAATTGGGTTGCAACTGGGATTTCATTCACTTGTAGTAACTTGGATAATATTAAAATAAACCAACTAAAAGTGCTAATGCAGTTAAGCCGTGTCAATCCTTTTTGAGTCTTCATACACCCATGCTATACTTGCTAAGTAAGACATTTACTTACGCTTGCTATTATTCAACAAAATCCCGGATGGGTAACAGATGAAGTTTCTTGAGGATCTTCTGTACTACTAAGCTGTGGTCAACCAGTCGGTGTCCCTGTGGACTTGAGGCCCTACCTATCGAGAGAGTTAGACTTCCGCTGTGTTTTAGGTAAACTCTGATGCAAAACTATTTTTATTCGAGCATATGTACTCTGTTTGTCATAATTGTTAGCTGTATGTGTTCTGTGGACTTCCTGAGCACACATATAGCAACATTCGGGTTTCTGTGGAAATCCAGGTGTGACAATTAGTCATATATCTACTAACCAGACTCATAGCATAAGACAAATCCGGACGAGAACAGACCATGGCATACATCAAAGAACCGACCTTCTTGGGTGGTCTGGACTTAGAACGCCCTCTACTTTCCAATATCCTGATCTGTACTAGCACACTGAGCAGCTGACAATTTGAAATGAGCTGCAATAGGAGTACTGACAGGCTTAGCATCATCCATGTTGAAACGCTGAAGAATTTTCTGAATATAATTTTGCTGACTAAGAAATAGCACACCAGATTTTCTATCTCTAGTAATTTCCATGCCCAAAATTTTCTTAGCAGCACCAAGATCTTTCATGTCAAATTCGCTACTCAATAATTTCTTCAACTTAGCAATTTCGACTTTACTCTTGGCAGCAATCAACATATCATCAACATAAATGAGCAAATAAATAGGTGATCCATTAACATGCATGATGTAGACACAGCTATCAAATTTAGACCTCTTAAAACCATGCGACAACATAAATGAATCAAACCTTTTATTCCACCGACGAGGAGACTTTCAAACCATACAAGGATCTCTTCAACTTGTGACACTGGGTACTGGTGCTTCCCTGTTTCATTTTTAGCTGAATAGTTTACCTTCATTACTACTGATGTTTGCACTGTACATTTACTTCCCTGAACCTGAACTTAATTTCAGGTAGTGGCCGAGATTGCTACCGAGAAGAAACTCTCTGAAACAATTTTGTAAAGGTCCTGCAGGCATAGGTATTGTTGATTAACACCAGGAATTTGACTGTAGCCTTTCGCTACTAACCTTGCCTTATACCTTGGAGGCTCGCTTGGAGATAAACCCTCCTTTCTCTTAAAGATCCACTTGCAGCGGACTGTCTTCTTATTCTTTGGCAATGGTACAACATCCCAAGTATGATTATTCTCAAGTGACCGCATCTCCTCATGCATAGCAGAAATCCACTTCTCTTTAACAGCACAATCAATGGCCTCAACATATGTGGCCGGCTCATGTGAATTCTCCACCTGTTCAGCACAACTCAAAGCATAATGGGTTAGATTACACTCATCAAGGAGACGTTTAGGAGGTCCACAATTTCTCTTTGACTTGCGCTGAGCAATAGGTAAATCCTCCTTTAGCTGCAAATGAGGAGGTGAGTTTTGCTGAACACTATCATGAGCCTCAAAGTTATCTGCATCAGGTTCCTGATAGTAATAGGCTCCACCTGTTCACCTGACTGATCATGTAAAAGCTCCACTTGCATGCTGGTATGCTGTTGTACATCCTCATCACTCTCTGAAACATCTGAGGACAAACTGTCATTAAACATCACAGATTTATTGAAAACAACTCTCCTGCTCATAAAAGTCTTTTTAGTTTCGGGATTCCACAACTTATATCCTTTAACCCCCGAACCATAACCAAGAAAAAGACATTTAATAGCTCTAGGCTCCAATTTTCCATTATCAACATGAGCATAAGCAGTGCAGCCAAAAACTTTCAACTATGAATAATCAGCGGGTGTGTCAAACCATACCTCAATAGGTGTTTTCTTATTAAGTGGAATAGAAGGCGACCTGTTTATCAAGTAGCATGCGGTGTTAGCTGCTTCAGCCCAAAAACGTTTGCTCATCCGTGCATTGGACAACATGCAATGAGCCTTCGAGATGATGGTCCTGTTCATGCGCTCAGCCACACCGTTTTGCTTTGGAGTATACGGTATGTTGTGGTGCCTGACAATGCCTTCCTGCCTGCAATAATTATTAAACGCAGTAGAACAAAATTCTCCACCATTATTAGTACAAAGCACCTTCACCATCCTATCAGTTTGCCTTTCTATCATCACTTTCCAATCTTTAAAAGCAGCAAAAGTATCATCTTTATTTTTCAGAAAGTAAGGCCATACTTTTCTAGAGTAGTCATCAATAATAGTAAGCATGTAACGAGCACCACCATAAGAAGGCTTACGAGAAGGGCCCGATAAGTCAGCATGTACATAATCAAGAGTACCTTTGGTGGTATGAACAACTGTGTTGAAAATACAATGCTCACAGAACTTCTTGCTACTCAAAGTACAGCCATCCAGTAGGTTTCTCTTCATCAATTCTGCCATACCAAGTTCACTCATATGTCCAAGACGCATATGCCAAAGGTTAGTCTTACTAGGTTCAACATTAGTAACAGCAGCAGCGGAAAAAGAACCATGTAAAGTGCTTCCTCTTAGGACATATAACTTTGCATAATTCAGATCACCTACTAAACAAACAAGAGAACCTTTTGATACTTTTAAAACTCCGCCTGAACCAGAGTACTTGAATCCTTCTGCATCAAGTGTGCTGAGCGGAATCAGATTTCTGGTCATTCCTGGTATGTATCTCACATTCTGTAGCGTGCGTGTCATGCCACCATGAGTCTTGATCTGAACTGAGCCGATCCCCACAATGTCTCACATCTCCTTTCTGCACAGGCTTAAATGAACTAAACCAATCTTTGTCAGTGCAGATATGAAACGAACATGCAGAATCAAGTATCCATTCATCATGACCAGAAACACAACCAGCAAGAACAACTAGACAATCTCCTGAATCAGAAGTATTCCCAGCATCAGAAACAACAGAGGCCTTACCATTAGAATTATTTTTCCTGTTCTCTTTGTTCTTAAGCTTCCAACACTCCTCAATAAAATGTGATTTCTTCTTGCAATACTTACAGAACTTCTTGGGTGGTCTGGACTTAGAACAACCTCTACTTTGTTGGCTCTTGTAACGATCATTACTTTCATTGGAAGATCTTTGCTCCGGTCTGCCTCTCACTTGCAAAGCATCACCCTTGGACGATGACGATCCGTCAGGATGCACCATGCCTTTCATCTTTTCCCTTGATTGGAGTGCCTCATAAACTTCCGAAACAGTTAGCTCATCACGGCTAATCAACAAGGTGTCACGGAAATTTGGAAAAGAGTTTGACAGAGAACATAACAATTGGAGACCTAAGTCTTCATCATCATACTTAACCTCCATCGACGCTAGGTCAGAAACGATCTCCTTGAACATAGATATATGGCTCATCACTGAATCACCCTCCTTAATCTTGAGCGTGAACAGCTTCAACTTCATGTGCATCTTACTGGTTAGATCCTTCGACATGCAGATCGATTCCAGTTTCAACCAGAGTGCTGCAGGAGTCTGTTCTAGCAAACATTCTTGCGGAATATCATTAGACAGATAAAGCTAAATTAAAGATAGAGCCTTACGATCCTTACGCTTCTCCTCATCGGACCATTCGTTGGACGACTTGCCACCGAACTTATCCAGCGCCTCATCAAGATCATGAGTTTGCGCCTGAACAGCCCGCATCTTGACTTGCCACAGCGCGAACCTTATCTTGTAATCCAATAGCGGTAGATCAAACTTCATCGTCGTCGACATCAAGGAAACCAAATCTGAAACCGGCTCTGGTACCACTGTTATAAATAATGACGAATAAACGACGTCAAGTAAAAGAATCAAACCGCAGGAGACACGAGATTTAACGTGGAAAACCCTTTCAATGTAGAAGGGAAAAACCATGGGCGCCAGCCAGCAAAACTTTACTAGATCAGATGTGTGTTTACAACGCCTATTGGCGGCTTATAAGAGGATGATTATTCATCAAGGGCAAAGATCTATAATATAGGCAGCTCACGTGACCGTGTTTGGTTGCGTTGCCGATGTGGGACTAAACTGTGCGCTCATGAGAGGAAAACACAGTACCCCTTTGCTCCGGCCCAAACCTCTGGTGATGGGACTCCGCTTCGCTCCGTCGGTGAATTTGGATCATATCACAACACAGGGCCTCCATGGCGGCGCGCTCGGCGGCTACCTCGGCCATGAGTTCTACTTGCAATGAAGGCGGAGCACGGGGCAGAAGCAGGTGGGACTGCGGGCGCACGCTAATGGAGATCAATCTAAAGGTTCCGCGAAGCCTTGGGAACCGCGCTTGGGCGCAATGGCGGGATGAGCGAAAAGCAAGGCGGGGAAGATGAAAGGTGCGGCGCAACGGAGGCATGACGACGACGGCGCCCCCGGTCGCGTATTTATAACGCGGCGTCGCCCTGACCTAACGGCTCCGAAACTAACCGGCGGAATCCACGGGATTGGCGATACGCGATCCGCCGGATCCGAAATCGGCGGAGGAGATATGCTTCCATTTCAAACAACTCGGCGCGTTCCAAGAGAACCAGGCCAAGTCCCTCGCAGGCTCGAGGGCTAGGCGCCGGAAGACAACTCAGCGCGTTCCAAGAGAACCAGGCCAAGTCCCTCGCAGGCTCGGGGGCTGGGCACCGGAAGACGACTCGGCGCGTTCCAAGAGAACAAGGCCAAGTCCCTCGCAGGCTCGGGGGCTGGGCACCGGAAGACGACTCGGCGCGTTCCAAGAGAACAAGGCCAAGTCCCTCGCAGGCTTGGGGGCTGGGCGCCGGAAGACAACTCGGCGCGTTCTAGGAGAACCAGGCCAAGTCCCTCGCAAGCTCGGGGGCTGGGCGCCGGAAGACAACTCGGCGCGTTCCAAGAGAACCAGGCCAAGTCCCTCGCAGGCTCGGGGGCTGGGCACTGGAAGACAACTCGGCACGTTCCAAGTGAACCAGGCCAAGTCCCTCGCAGGCTCGGTGGCTGGGCGTCGGAAGACAACTCGGCGCGTTCTAACAGAACCAGGCCAAGTCCCTTGCAGGCTCGGGGGCTGGGCGTCGAAAGACAACTCGGCGCGTTCCAAGAGAACTAGGCCAAGTCCCTCGCAGTCTCGGGGGCTGGGCATCGGAAGACAACTCGGCATGTTCCAAGAGAACCAGGCCAAGTCCCTCGCAGGCTCGAGGGCTGGGCGCCGGAAGACAACTCGGCTCGTTCCAAGAAAACCAGGCCAAGTCCCTCGCAGGCTCGGGGCATGGCGCCGGAAGAAAACTCGGCGCGTTCCAAGAGAACCAAGGCAAGTCCCTCGCATGCTCGGGGGCCGGGCGCTGGGTAGGGTCTGGTAGATCTATATGACTATCATTGACCATTTCAGGGTGTCGGACAGGCTTCGCCACCACAACAAATGAACATGTTCATATTCCATACTTCGCGAATCGCGAGTTTTCAAAGAAAAAGTACATCTGGCCAAAGACCATTTAGAGATACAAAGACATAAACCGCGCATTAGGTGGCTCTTAGACCACTTCTGTTAGGTGTTCAGCACACAATCATTGGGAGCAGTTTCCACAGCTTTCTCGATGATTTTCTTATCACATCCCACCAACTGAAGAACCTCGTGGCTGCATTGCTGGAAGAGGGTAAGGACTGGGCATCACCATCTGTGGCGCCCAGGCTCGGACCGCGCCACTCGTCCTCGATGGGCTCCCTAGCGAAATCAGCCATCAACTTGGCATCATTCGCTAGCTTCCTAACGAAGAGTACACTTACCACAGCTTCCTCGCCCGGATCCACCAAGAAGTAGGCAACTCCCCCACCTATGAGGAGCGCGATGTCCTGCTCCTTTCCCGCAGCATTTGCACCACCTTTCGACGATTTTCTTCTGGCATCAATGGTGCATACCAAGGCATGTACCTTGGCCTACTCTACCCTCACTCGCAATCCTCTTAGGACAAAGGATTCTCAAGATCCACATGGTGGCTACCTTCCTCAACACACTACGGCGGAGAACAGCGCCGGTGCGTCTATTTATAGGCGCCCTCGGGTCGCAAATCTGTTGGCCCGTGAGCCTCTGTTGGCACTTCTTACGATCCAATATCAGTATTGAGAATCCTGGTACTAGGGTAAGGAGTGTTTTAGTGGTTTTCCTTATGGCTTAGTAAAATATTCTGCAAGCGCACAGAATCACCGTTGTAGCACTTCACCTGGGAGTATCCCGAGGTATCGTAATTTATATTTCCGCAGGGAAGCTTTGGCAAGAATACTAGTGAACAGATATTCGCGACTATCAGAGAAGGGTCCACGACTAAACAAGACAGGGGATAACGGTATTGGATAGGAGTGGATATACCGGCCACATAGCTCAAGGGATACTCTGGTAAGGGAGAGAAGAGATAGATAGCTGGGAGGACAACGAGAAGAGATAGAGGACTCCTGGATACTTTATCTACCTATGTCACTCTAGCTTAGAGAAACAGCGGCTACAGAGCCAGCACTAGGAGATCTGGGTTAACTCTATTGTCTTAGCTTTGGGACAAGGGAACTGGTGACACACGGAAAGGGATGAGAATGGGTGCCACTATTTCCCAACTGGGGAATCCTACGCACCGGAACTAACGTGATGGGCTACGAAGACCGAAAGGGCTGTCACCACCTCACGGCTACCACCTCCGTTGCAACAGGAATAAACTAAGGCCACTGGCTAGTCTAGGAACCACTCCTACACTAGTCAACAACTACTTACTCTGCTAGCAAGAGCAAGCAACCTTGTCAATACTCTTGGTGACAATTCACCTCCAGTATCAAGCAAGATCGAAGAACCAGCCAAGGCAAAGACCTAAACGAGACTACAAGCAATAGAACTATAACTAACTATAGTCTAAATAAGATATAGTTGCAACCCTAGAATAAAGTAGAAGCAAGATATAAATGACAAAGGCAAGAAGATAAAGATAACTATATTGATAACTCAAAGTCCTGCAAAAGGAAAAGTAAAAGATTCAAGAGCTATTACCAGAGCTTCTGAAGACGACTCCGGAACCTCCGAGGCACAGCTCGACTCAACTCTAACTCCCAACTAAACTATCCTAACTCTACTAGAATGAAAGTGGAAATGAGCTCCTTGGCTTGGTGTGTGTTTACAAGGTGAGTACACTGCCCTATTTATAGTTGGCAATGATAGTTGAGGGTGGAGTAACCGCTAAGGGACCAGGGGGGTACCCCCTGGCGTTTCGGGCGAAGGACGGCGGTTCGGCCGAACAGGTCAGTTCGGCCGAACCATACATCCCACCGCCTCTGCATCCTATGGCTCTGGGCATCTCCCTGGAGGCGGTTGCGTGCTGGGGGCGGTTCGACCGAAGGGCCTGGTTCGGCCGAACCAGCCCTGTGTCACACCCGGGTTTACACAAAAACTCGAATGCTGCCATATGTGTGCCCAGGATGTCCACAGACCACATACAACTTACAAATATGGAAATCGGAGTACATATGCTCAAATACAAATAGTCTTACATCAGAGTTTACCTAAAACACAGCAGAAGTCTAACTCTCTCAACAGGTAGAGCCTCAAGTCCACAGGGACACCGACTGGTTGACCATAGCTCAGAAGTATAGAAGGTCCTCAAGAAACTGTATCTGTTACCCATCCGGGATTTTGTTGAATAAAGGCAAGCGTAAGTAAATGTCTTACTTAGCAAGTATAACACGGGTATATGAAGGCTTAAAAGAAAGGCTTGACACGGCTGAACTGCATTAGCATTTTTAGTTGATTCATTTTATCATTGACCAAGTTACTACAAATAAATAAATCCCAGTTGAAAACCCAATTAATAAAGTAGAAGTGAACATTAAACAATAATAAGCATCAACTTCTAATCAAAATGGATCCAGGCCGCTCGTGACCCTGAGCAAGGCTATCATGATAGATTGTACACTCTGCAGAGGTTTCACCCTTTACCCACCAGTCACGTAAAAGTTCAAAGGAACTTTGCACACAACCACGCACATCAACACTACCGAGGTGTGACGGCATAGGGAAGCTACGAGGCTTTTCACAAGACACCCTAACAAGACAGTGGCCGCTTATGGTACAGCACAGGCAGCATGGCACAGGCACCGAGAATGACGTACGCCAATGGAGTCTCACCATAGGGGGGTCAATAGCGTCCAATGCGCAACAAAACATACCAACAACATAAATAAAAGCGCAACGTGTGGAGTTCTCAATCTCTGAGACTCCCACACGGGACTGTGCCTCACGGGGACATAGCCGACGGATCACCCGTCCTCGGTGGATCAAGACATACTCTCACCCATGTTTCTCATAAACGCCGTCGGCCCATCGGTAACCACTATCTAGCTAGAGCCGTACAAGCTACTTGACCAAGACCAGAGCCATTATAGTTCTGGCGGTGGCAACAGGCTCCTGGGTTTCCGCTTTAAGAAACGGAACCGGACCTTAAGGAGAGACACTGGAACAAAACATGAAGCACGGGTTCCAGCTCCCTTAACCATGTTGCTAAAATGCATGTTTTACAATTAACATGGAAGTGGACCATTAATTTCAAATTTACAATTAAACAAAAGTGGCAGTAGCTGCGCCTAGCGAGTATCTTCCCTTGTGCATGAACCCGGGATAACAACGGAATAGGGTAAACAAATCTAATAAATTATCGGAATTATTTTATTTTAAAAAAAATATATTAAAATATCCGATATTTGTCCGGCAAGTATCAAGTGAGTATTAGTGTCCGGACAGTATCGGAGGAGTATCGGTATGAGAGCTTTGGCAAGTATCCGCGCAACGTAGCGCCGAGGAGATCGAGGCCGAGCCCGACGACTTGGGCGCCGGGGCCCACGCCGCCATGCTGGAGTCCTCGGACAGGCCCGTGGCTGTCTNNCTAAGAACAATACACCAATCAAAAGAAGGGCTTTTAAAAGAACGCGTGAAAGGATAGGGCTTGGCTCTATGGTCACGGGAGCACGAAGAATCGCTGAGAACGGGGCCACGGTTGGAAAGATACAGCTAGATGTGAATCATCTAATCGAGCAACTTTATTATTCGTGTTCAGCTAGTCATGTTATTATTATTAGAAATAAATTATAATAATATTAGTCATATTAATTTTATTTGTAAGCACCGAGGTATGAGCCTAAATTGCTTTTAATTAGAAAGGCTAGTTAAAGTAAGCATTAATTAAATTAATATTATTTTATGAAGCCGAGGTATAACTCTAATTAAATGATATTATAAAAACATGATTGAATATAATTAATCAAGTTAATAAGTATTATGGAAAACCGATATGTAAACCCTAATTTATTTTTATTGGGAAAAGATAGTTTTGAATAACCATTAATCAAATTAGAATTTTACTTATGAAAATCCGTGATAAAACCTAGTTATATTTTATTCAGAAAACCAATTGAATACTTTATTAATCAATTTAATATTTAATAATAAAACCCGGATGATAGACCTTATTTGCTTTTAATTAGAAAAACATGATTGATTAGGCATTAATAAAATTAATAAAATTCAGTAATAAGTTATGTGTTAATTGATAGTGCTAAAGCGTAGTTTATGTTGGCATGAATCTAACGCAATGAAAATGGATTAAATTGGAGTTAAAACCTGGACTTTATGCACAAAACAAGGTTGTAGGGACCTAGGCATAATTAACCATAGATTTGGACGGTTAGCAGAAAAGTTTTGCAAGACTCAGTGAACAGTGCCGCTAAAAGGATAAACAACAGGGGCTAGATCAGGAAAAGTGCTCGGGTGGGATTTATGCGCAGAAGTTTGATAGTTCTAGGGGGTTTTCTGCAAAAGTGCAAAGACACAGGATTGGATCTAGGGATTTCGCATTTTCCCGGGGGCCTAGATGCAAAATGACCATTTCCTTCCTTTGAAGGAGCAGAGGAGCTCGGCCATGGCCAACGGCGGCTCGGGCGCTCCTGCTCGCCGGCGCTAAGGAGGATGGGGGCCTAGGCGAGGAGTGGTACATAGGGAGGAGGTCGAGGGGAGATCGGCAAGGTGCTCACCGGCGGTCAGGAGTGGCTAGCGACGCCGGCATTCGGGGATGGCCGGCGGCGGCTCGGCCTCCGCGTGGGCGAGGAGCTCCGATGCTTATACAGCGAAGAGGAGCAGGGGAATGGGTGCGGCTTGAGGAACGGGTGCGGCTTGACGCGAGGGAGCTCGTGGTTGCGTCGGCTTGGGCGGATCATCGACGGTGGCGCGGATCGACGTGCTGGCGACGCTCGGCTCCGGCGGCAAAGGTAGCGGCGGTGCTGGCTTTCTGCGAGGCGGCGCTGCGCGAGGGAGGTGGCTAGGGCACGCGCGAGCTCGTGCGGCGACGGCTTTTATAGAGGTACGGACGCCGAGGGGATGCCGACCACAGTTCGCGGTCGTTCCTTGGGCCCGAGAGCTGGGCCGCGGCGCTTGATTGGGCCGAAGCGGGGGAAGGGGGTGCTGCTAGGCTGGCTCGAGAGAGGAGAGAAGGGGGAGCAAAATCGGCCGAGGGGGAAAGTTCAGGGGGCAGGATGGAACTATGGGCCAAACAACTTTTCTAAAGCTCATAACTCAGCGATTCAAACTCGAATTTAAACCAGATTTAAATTCCAATTTGAACCACGCACAATCAAAACTAATGCAACAGTATGAATGCAACATTTAAGATAATTTAATTATAATTTGTAAATATATTTTTTTCTACTATAAATTCCCTATAACTTTAAACAAAGCTTGGAAAATTTTAGGAAATTGAGAAAATTATTGTATTAATTACGTTAAAAATTCACATCCCAAAATCCAAAAATTTTAGGGTGTGACACCCTGGCCCGTGGCAGGCCCCTCAGCACCGCCTTGGGTCTTGGGTGCTTCTGGGCCGGTCTCTGCTGCTTGGGTTTTAGTTGATTCGGCCCAGGATGACGTGTCAGTGCTTCGGGATGTGTTGGCGATCGTCCACGTGTCGTACGTTGTGTCCGCTTGGTCATTGGTGATGTGGACGGCTCCCGACGGCCTGTACGGCTAAGGGGGGTAACCGGCCGAACGGAGTCGTTCGGCCGATTTGGTCATTTTCGGCCCCAGTAGCGCGTATTTGTCGTAGTTGTACCTGCACAAGTGACACTCACAAAAACTCGTGGAACTTTATTAGAAATAAAACCTAAGTACATGGAATGTTGCATAAAACCTTTTTTATTCCCGAGTATTGGTGGTCGGATTTGGGTTGTAACGACCCAATTTCGACCACCAATACTCGGGAATAAATGAGGCTTTATGCAACATTCCATGTACTTAGGTTTTATTTCTAATAAAGTTCCACGAGTTTTGGTGAGTGTCACTTGTGCAGGTACAACTACGACAAATGCGCGCTATTGGGGCCGTTAATGACGGAATCGGCCGAACGACTCCGTTCGGCCGGTTACCCCCCTTAGTCGAACATGACACCGGGAGCCGTCCACGTCACCGATGACCAAGCAAACGCAATGTACGACATGTGGACGACCGCCAACTCATCCCAGACCACTGCCACATCACCCTGGGCCCACACAACTCAAACCCAAGCAACAGACGCCGGCTCAGAGGGACCCAAGACCGAAGACGGTGCTGGGGGGGGCAGCCATTGGCCAGGCCTGGTTCGGCCGAACCAGGGCCTTCTGCCGAACTGCCCCCAGCACCCAACCAACCCCAGTGGCCTTAGATTATTCCCGTCGCAACGGAGGTGGTAGTCATGAGGTGGTGACAGCCCTTTCGGTCTTCGTAGCCCATCACGTTAGTTCCGGTCCGTAGGATTCCCCAGTTGGGAATTGGTGGCACCCCTTCTCATCCCTTTCTATGTGTCACGGGTTCCCTTGTCCCGAAGCTAAGACAATATAGTTAACCCAGATCTCCTAGTACTGGCTCTGTAGCCGCTGTATCTCTAAGCTAGAGTGACATAGGTAGATAAAGTATCCAGGAGTCCTCTATCTCTTCTCGTTGTCCTCCTATCTATCTATCTCTTCTCTCCCTTACCTGAGTATCCCTAGAGCTGTGTGTCCAGTATATCCACTCCTAACCAATACCGTTATCCCCTGTCTTGTCTAGTCATGTACCCTTCTCTGATAGTCTCGAATATCTGTTCACTAGTATTCTTGCCAAAGCTTCCCTGCGGAAATATAAATTACGATACCTCGGGATACTCCCAGGTGAAGTGCTACAGCGGTGGTTCTGTGCGCTTGCAGAATATTTCTATCTTTTACTAAGCCATAAGGAAAACCATTGAAACACTCCTTACCCCAGTACCAGGATTCTCAATTCTGATATTGGATCGTAAGAAGTGCCAACAGCCTGCACGTTGTTCGGGGGCTTGTGGGATATGGGTACCCCTGGACCCACTGTCAAACCAGACTACGACGGCCAGGGCCCACATCTGACAGGCTCATGGGCCGACCCCTAGGTGGCCCATGCGATACCCTGACCTGGTGGACAAGTTTGATGAAGACTCGGCAGGCGGCACGTCCGGATATCCAGGGATATTTGGTTGCAACCGACTTGAACTAGAGTCCTGGTCGGAACCAAGTAGGTTTAGATGGAAACCGACTTGTAAACCCTAGACCGCTACCCTATATAAAGCGGCCTAGGGCACCCCCGTGAGGGACACGCCGAAGACCATCGCATCACAGCCTGTAAACCATACGCTCATCCAAGCTTCCTGAAGCTCGGCCGAGTACCAGGCAATACAAGCAACACCACCTACATAGGACGTAGGGTATTATACCTCCGGGTAGCCCAAACCTGTCTAAATCAGTGCCTCCTGTGTACCATCAAGTCACTAGTTCATCGATCGCCCCTCCGACAAATCAACCACTCGGGTACCCCCAGGTGGATTGCCGGTCCTAAGGTCCGACAGCGCCGATTCCATCAGTGGTACTTGGAAGAATCAAGAAGGAAAAGGCGCATGATCAAAGTAGGCGTGAAGGACCAAGATTTCTACAATGGCGACAATGATTATGTCTTGCGGAGGTTTCAGGATATATATGAGCTGTACCACCGCGACGCCATGGACGTGGATTTGATCACCTGTTGGACACTGTAATTACTTTGTTCTTGTTTACAATTCAGAGTTTGAAAACAATAATTCCAATCTATGCTGACGCAACCTTTATTTATTGCTTAACATATGCAGAATGGAGATTCAAAACTGTTGGAGAGAAGGAATATATGACGTTGGTTTCGTGGATCCGAGAAGGATAAGTGAAGAAATGATAATTGTAAATCCTGAGGAAACATATCAAAACCTATACAAGTATCTTAAGAAACAACATTATTGCGACTCCATACTAATATGGTTCAACATCGAGTGAGTACATATACATGCTTCTACTTATAGTGTCTATGGAATATTTCATTTCTGATTTTAATGTATACATGTATACAGATTCCACTGGGTCCTAATCATAGTGTGTCCTGACCGGGGTGTCGTCAATGTCTTTGATTCGTTGAACACTCCAACATATAATTTACAGAACATCATTGACACGATCACAAGGTGATGTATATTTCCCCTAATTAATTTAGCCCGTACACCCGCAATGACTTAACTCAATTTTTTTGTTCGCAGGGCGTGGGTTCAATTTCGTCAAGACCACCCCGGTATTGAACATGAAACACTGACATGGAAGACCAATATGGGACAAAACTCAGAATTCTAAACCGTAGGCCTCGGCTAATATATTATATGAATTTTACTTAATTTCTTTTGGTCGACAGTGTGCCAAACAGGGGCCGGGAAATAATTTATGTGCATACTATGTTTGCGATTTCATGTGGAATTGGGGACATAAAAAGCTTACACAGCATGATATTATGGTACGTAATAATAAACACATTTCCATTATTATTAAATGCACAATTATTGTCTCCAATTCGGCGGATTAAATATCTTTCAATTATTTGTAAATTATAGATGTTGAAGCTGAAGGAAGAGAGTCTTGAGCAAGAAAGAATCGACGCAATTTCAGAACAGCTCATCGGATGGATCTAGGACGAGGTCGTCAATCCCAGAGGAGAATTCCACGTCCCAGTGGAGGACATGCTGGAAAACATGCGGGCGGCGCCGCCGCATGGACTCGCCGCCGACAACCCCTCTCCTCTAGATCCAATCTGGATCGTCGGATCCAAATCCAACGGCTCGCATCAGCCGAGCCGAGTCAACACCCCGGGTCAATACCGGTCAACCAAGACAGCCGAGCCACTTTTGCAAAAGAGCCCCTGACCTTTTTCGAAATCAACCCGCGGTCCAGAGCCATTATAGTTCTAGCTGTGGCGACAGGCTCCTGGGTTGCCGCTTTAAGAACCAGTCCTTAGGGAGAGACACTAGGGCCAAGCACGAAGCTCACGCCCTAGCTCCCTGATCCATGTTGCTAAAAAGCAAGTTTTAACATTAAAGTTGAAGTGAACCATTAAGTCAAAATTAACAAATAAGTAA
The DNA here is from genome assembly GCA_900205405.1 of Echinochloa crus-galli. Taxonomy (NCBI): domain Eukaryota; kingdom Viridiplantae; phylum Streptophyta; class Magnoliopsida; order Poales; family Poaceae; genus Echinochloa; species Echinochloa crus-galli. The sequence continues at coordinate 554,228 of OAMR01000185.1, forward strand.
ATGTGACAGTTGTTGCGCATAGCAAAGTTCTACCCATATGCATAAACCCAAGGTGATTCAAGGACAGGATAGACAAAAGCTAGGTACAACCAAACAGTAGAAACAGTACAAAAGAAGGTTTTAGAAATAATCTACGCTTCGCTACGAACACGTGAGTGCAAGAATCACACTAATCGAAGCTAAAACGAGAAAGTTATGACATTTCTAAGTTTCAGGGGCTTATTTGTGAAAAACCGAGGACCTATACGTAATTTCATAAAAAAGCCGAGGGCTAACGCGCAAGAAAGGCAGGGCTGGACCGCGGGTTCAAAACTTCAAAAGTTCAGGGGCCTAAACACGAAGAGAGGGCCTAAATGTAATTGCTTCTAACACTGGAGTGGACCGCGGGTTGATTTTTAGAAACATCAGGGGTTCTTTAGCAAATTGCTCAAGGTTGACCGGTACGAGTCAACATTGACTCAGGTTGGGGGCTATTCTGGCCGTTGGATCTGAATCCAACGATCCAGATCGGATCGAGCGAGGAAGGGGTCTGCCGGCGGCGGCGGGCGGCGGCGCTACCTGTGACTGCGGCGGCGCGTCGCCGGAGCACACTCGAACTCGAGCTAGGGGGCTTGGTTTGCTACGCGGATTGGTGCTACGGCACCAGGGCGGAACGACGAGTTGACCCCGCACTCGCTGGGGGGTCGGTAGGGGCAAGGTTTGGCGCTACGGCTGCAGGACGACAAGGCGAGTTCAACTACGGTGTTCTCGACGGCGGGGAGGGTGTGCAGGCGGCGCTCGACGGCGACCGGCGGTCGGCAAGCGCCGGCGAGTATGGACGGCGGGGCTACGGAGCAAGGATGTGGACGTGGAGTAGCTCGGGGTGATGTTTACCTCCACGCGGAGCTCTTGGGGCGGTCGAATCGGAGGTGACGGCGCTGGAGTGGGGGAGTCGACGGTGCGACGGAGCTGCAAAGGGGCCGGGAGCCAATTAGATCGGCGCGGCCGATGCTTGAGGAAATTACGAAGGCGAGAAGCTCCCTTACCGCGAGGCGAGGCTACCCGGCTTGCCGGAGGGGGCAGAGAGGCGCCGGAGTCGGGAATTACGATGATGGCGGAGCTCGAGCTCGAGAGGGGAAGGCGGCGCTGCGAGGCGAGGGGAAGGTGTTGCGGCTCAGGGATGCTCGAGGTGGAGGGTGTGTGAGGGCTGGGAGGTCTGGGGCGTGGCTTTTATAGGAGCCCGGGGGTTCCTTGGCGTGCGAGCCACGCGAGATAGGGCGGCGGCCGATGGCGCTCCCTTTTCCTTCCGCGGAGATAGGTTTCCTTCGGGGGGGGCATCCGTCTATGGCAAGGTGGCGGCGCGGAAGGTTCAGGAGGGGCCCACGAGATCGCAATGGGCTGGGCCAAGGCGCAGACGGCGCGGTGTTAGGCGGTAGCAAGCTCGGCCTCGGCTCGGCGGGAGGAAGAAGATGACCCTGTGCACGCGGGGCCCGCGTGGCAGCGAGGAGGAGGCGGGGAGCGGCGGTCTGGTCCGACGCGGAGTACTGGGCCTGCAGTGGAAGTCGCTGGGCCAGGGTGGCAGCTGCTGGTTTGGGCCCAAGCGGTGCGGGAAGGGGGAGCGGGGTGAGCTGGGCCGAGGGCTGGGCCGGGCCGCAAGCGGAGGAGGTGCTGCTGGGCTAGATTGGGGGAAGAGAAGAGGGAGCAGAGACAGACCAAGAGAATAGTTTAGGGAGCAGAAGTGAACGATGGCCGGAACAACTTTTCTAGGGCTCCAAACAAAGTGATTCAAATTCGAATTTAAATAAATTTAAACTCTCATTTGAACCACACGCAGTACAAAACTCAATGCAGCAGTATGAATGCAACAAAAATGTTTCTACACCTTATATTTGATTTTAATTTTCAGAAATTATTTATTTACCCTATGTTAATTATGAACATGGCATTAAATAATTAATTAATTACTGAAAATTTTAAATAGGGCTATTTTAGGGTGTTACAAGGGCAAACACATGGTTGCCATGGAATAAATAATGCAGGTCGGCGGTTATCTCAGGGACATGGAGAAAAAGATATGCACATGGCGATATATGAAGGTTGAAATGAATAAAATAAAATAAAATACTTAGCTTGATTAGTAGCCGAGTTGAAGTAGTCGTCCTGACCGAAGCCGCCATCGAACTCGTCGGCAAGATGAAATCAGACTGGTCTGATATCACGAATAGGGTGGGTCAGGCGGGTTCTCAGATCTGAGATTCCCCTAGGGCGCGCCTCCACGCATGTGAGGAAGACGACGCCAGATTGATCTGCCATCAAGCTAGCGGTGTTTTCAAATCAAAAAAACTAAACAATCTACCCCTACCTGGCACGCCAACTATCGGACCTTAGGACCATCAATCCACCTGAGGGTACCCGAGTGGTTGATTTGTAGGCGGGCGATTGATGAACTTGTGGCTTGATGGTACACAAGAGGCACTGATTTAGACAGGTTCGGGCTACCCGGAGGTATAATACCCTACGTCCTGTGTCGGTGGCATCATTTGTATTGCTTGGTACTCGGACGAGCTTCTGGAAGCTTGGACAAGCGTATGGGTTACAATGCGAGGCACAATGTTGAGTATCGTGTGCGTTGTCCTCATGGGGGTGCCCTAGGCCGCCTTATATAGGGTTGACGGGCTAGGGTTTACAAGTCGGTTTCCATCTAAACCTACTTGATTCCGACCAGATGCGGCGGCCCGCCGCTGTAGCTGGGAGCCGCCTGCTCCGCCTGCCGCTGAAGCCGCAAGCACCGCCCATAGCTCTGTCCTAGCATCGGTTGCCGCTCCAGTCCCGCACCACCACGGGTCGGTCCTTGCGTACGGGGGAGGAGGGGAAGGGAGGGGGGAGGAGGGTGCGGGCCGGCGCGAGCCGGGAGGGTGGAGAGGAGGTGGCGCAAAGGGTAGGAAGGGGCGGCGCCGACAGAAGGGAACGGCGGAGGGTGGGGAGGTGGAGCAGGCAGCAGGTAGGAGGCCGAAGGAAGCAAGGTCGATGGGCGGCGACAGGAATCGTCGCTTGGCAACGATGGTGCTAAGGCAAAATCGTGGCTGAGAGGCGTGCCCTCCCCCGGAGAATCGTGGCTGAGAGGCGTGCCCTCACCTATGAGGATTGGACTACATAAGCCCCAACCTATGAAATGGTCTATACCCCCTGAACTTTCCAAAATTGGTCAAATTACCACATAAAGCAATTTTGAAAATTATAGTAAATCACAGAAAAATCATAAAATGGAAAATCCAATTGTGTTGGATTCAAAATGAGTATATCTACACAGTGAATATATAATATGGTATGTTTTAGTACATTTTTTTGTTGTAGCTTCAGATCTATGCTTTTCTTCATAGCTGTAAAAAATGTATTGAAGCATATGATATTATATGTTCACTATGTAGATATACTCATCTGGAGTCCAACATAATTGGATTTTCTATTTTATAATTTTTCTGTGATTTACTATGATTTTTTAAAATTGCTTTAGGGTCAAACCGGTTTTGGAAAGTTCAGGGGGTGATATAGACCGTTTCATAGGTGTGGGGGTTATGTAGTCCAACCTTCTTAGGTGAAGGGTGATCTAGACTTTTTCTGTAGAGTGGCCAGGTTCAAGGGTTTTCACTGGTGTTGTGATGGGAGTGGTTTTCTGAAGCATCACTGGAGCAGAGCGATCGACGATCGTGGATGTGCGTCTTAAGAGTGATGGTCCCATAGTGGAGGAGCTCTGGTGGCCGCGCGTGCCTGCAGCGGGCAACGACATTGGCGTGGCACAGTGTCGGCGATGACGGCGCAACGTTGACGGTCTACTTCGTACTCGTCTCTAATTGGTTGGGGTGGTGGTGTAGTGTTCGCGTTGCGTTGTGTGCGTTTGTGTGTGTGGGATTGACGCTTCAGAGCATTATGTACAATTGCTTCTTCTTCTTATATGACATAGCAGTACTCGTGCTTGCTTTTCAAAAAAAAAAAATCGTGACTGAGCACCGACGAACGTGTTCATGTGGGGCCCTCCGCGTCGGCACGGTTCCTGTCGATGGCCGCCGCGTGCCGACGCACGGCACCGCGTCCCAGCAGAGGTCGCGGATGAGCCCAAAATCGTTTACTTACGACGGAATAGCCATATATTTTCGTCCTTAAACTATCAACCAAAGCTCAATTTTATCCCTAAACTACTAAAATAGTCAATTCAGTTCTTGAACTTTCTCGTATGGCTCGTTTCCGTCCTACATGTCATGCCATGTTGACACGTTTAGTCAGCACTTATACAACTTCTGATTTTGTAAAATACCCTTTTCTACCAGATGATGCATATGTTTGTATTTTCTACTATAACCGTTTGTGGTCTATGGCTAATATTGTAATGTTTGTTTGTTATTATATGATGAACATAACCACATATATTCATATAATAAAAATAATTATTTATACAATGGTTCTGATTTAAAGTGACATGTCATGATAATATTTAATATAAATGACTTGTGTTATACACTGGACATTCAAAATGATACCTAGCTGACTGGGCACTGACATGGCGTGCTAACGTGGCGCGACACGTAAGACGAGGATTAAAATGAGCTGTTAAAAAAAGCTTAAGGACTAAAATAACTATTTTAGTAGTTTAGAAACGAAATTGAACTTTGATCCATGATTTAAGGATGAAGATGGCTATTCAGCTTTTACTTCCCGTTTGGTAGGGATGAGTCGCGGTATTCAGTTTTGGGCTTCTCGCCCACAGGAAGCCCGCGTGTAGTGTGTTTGTTCGCGACATCATATCCACCGTCCATTGACCCCTCGATCCGCGTCCCTCCCGTGCTTTCTGATCCCGACAGTCCATATCGGCCTTCTCCGCCCCCATTTCTTCTCCGCCGTATCTTCCCCTCCAGGCTTTCCCCCTTGCCGTCTTCCCTTCCAGATCTAGACAACACACGCAAGTCCCTTCCTTCAACCCCTCTCTCTCTCTTGGTCGATCAGGGAGAGGAGTCGAGGAAAGGAAGCAAGCTCCGGCGTCATCATGGCCCCCGCCTGGGTCTTGCTGGATCGCTTCGTGGACGTCTGCTTCGAAGATGGAAACGATGAAGCGGCGGCGGCGGCGGAAAAGCAAAAGGGAGTTGCTCTGCAGTCAGTCATCGACCACTTGGGATCCATGAAGCCCGACGTTCTCCTCCTCCCCGCTCCCCCAAGAATCGCCACCTTCAGGCTTGTGGGCTCGACCAAGGCCCATGAGGTTCTTGGTGGGCTGGCCTCCAGCTCTTTCGTCGCGTGCGCCGACAAGAGCATCGTCGTCCTCTACGGCGGCAGGTACAGCGGCCCCGGCTCCTCCGCGCGCGGCTGCTACCTCGTCTTCGACAGCGCCGCCGCCGGCGGCACCAGCCGCCAACTCGCCACAGTGCCCCGGCTTCCCCTCGCGGAGGACCTCACCGGCATAGGCAACGGAGCTGTTGTCCTCCGTCGCCATCCGCCACGCGCTGACGCCGCCGCCTCCTATCTCCTCGCCGAGCTCGCCGCCACGCCTCACCTCGACCTTCCCGATGCCGAGCTTTACCTGTGGTGGTCCGACGCCCCCACTGCCCAGTGGGCCAAGAAGGTGGTCCGCCTCCCACGCGAGGTGTCCTTCGAGCCGGGGAAGCACATTTTCTACGCAGATGCCTCTTTCTCGTTCGGGCCCTCCAACCTGTGCTGGGTCGACCTCCTCCATGGCATCGTCCTCTGCCAGGACCCGGGCCAGCAAGATTCTCAGTTCAGTTTCATCCCATTGCCTGAGGGGTGCCCCTCGGTCGATGTATCCACTGACCACCCTTTCCGCCCACGCGTGCATGAGTTCCGCTCTGTCCGCTACATCGACGGTTTAATCAAGCTCGTCGCCATTGAGGGCATTCTCGAAGGCTGGGAAGGCAACCAGTTCAGCCTTGCCATCTGGACCCTGCCGCCTGATCTCACCGAGTGGAAGAAAGGCGAGGTGTTTCGCCTCGAGGATCTCTGGGCGAAGGATGAGTACCTCATGCTCAATCTGCCACGGTACACGCCTGTCTGCCCAGTGCTGGGCGAATCCGATGTCGTCTACATCATCGTCAACGATGTTAAGTTGCGCGATATCGTCAGAGGTTCTGAACTTCTGAAAACTGAGGTCGAGGTCAATGGACAGTATATTCTTGAGCTCAACATGCGGTGCAACGATATTATCTCTGTTATCTGTGGTCATCCAGCTAGTTTGGTTCAACTTATACCCAGTCTCCTTGCTACTGATTTCACTGCCTACCTGCAGGGCTCAAACGGTGTCCAGGTACTACTCTCTGTGACTACCACCCATCGTGCTAAGTGCATAATTTCATATGAATGAATGTTCTGCTTACACTTGTAAATCTACGCAAATCTCTTGATAAAAATGGTTGTCCATTCTGCCTTGTTGATCACATCCAGTTAACTTTTCGCTCGCAAACTAGGCAAATATATTCATAGTATGCTGGCCAATTCTGTCCATATTATTAGACACTAGACTAGTTGCGTTCTGATGTGCATTCTCCCTACCAGTCATTGTTTTCAGATAGATTATGTCAAACTGGTACTAATTATTTCAGTAAAAAAAAAACTGGTACTAATTAGAGGTCAGCCTTGTCCATGCCAGGAACATGATTTCATCTGGTTTTTATGTTATCTATCCGGAATTCTGGATTCGATTTACTGCAAAATTTTGTAGTTGCACATGTCTACTTTAAGCTCTGATGGCCTGTTCAGTAGTATACCTTGGACTTCAGTTACTAGGTCTTTGATTCTGAATGAGTATGAAGCAAAATTTATTAAAATATTTAGCATATAGGCATTCGTTCAAACTAAAAATTGACACCAAAATGTGTCTGAACTGGATGCTATGAAGAGCAAACTTATTGCTCATAACACGTACACGCACTTGTTTGCCATGGTGGGACAGCCGCTGGAGCTGCCGCCTGTTCACAATGGCTGGGTAATTCCTGAGCAAGAGAAGGTGATTCAGTACGTTGTGACTGTACAACTGGCCGTTGGTATATTTTCCGGTCATGCCCTCCAAAACTAGCAAACATGACTTTGGCCATGGTAAAAGATAGTTTTTTTTCCCTAAATTAAGGTTTAGACTTTTAATCCTAGTACTTATGAAGTTAAGGCTTAATGCATGAGACAATAACACGAAAATATGTTGCCAAGGAAGATTAACTACGGAATCAGAAATTATGATATCTATCTGAAAACATCCTATCTGCCATGAAATGTCTCATGTAATTTGTAGATGACAAGTAAAAATCACAGCTACTTAGATGGTTGCAAGATTATTTTGGTTATTACTCAAATTGAGGGCCTCTATTTCCATTTGGCGCAGGGCTTCTAATGGTACGGCTCTGGTTGTGATATGAAATTGGTTTAGGGATTGAGGTCGGTTAGGAGATTGAGTTTAATTTGTTAACGTACTGCTTTGGCGTCAAGTTGGTGGTCGGTTCTCAGGTGGCTATATAAATAATTCAACAAATTGTTGGAGATAATCTATAAAAGAATTAAACTCCAAACCCCCTTACCCTAGAATCAAATTCCAAACCTTCTTATCCTGTTCCTTGCTCATGGGCATGACATCATGGCACCATGCAAATTCAAGCGCACTGCTTCTCTCGCATCAACAGAACCTCTGCCCTTGCCACTTTCCTTCACCAATGATGCTGTTTCGGTTAGATGCCATTCAGTGTGTATCTCCATGTGTGGGGGTGGGGGGGGGGGATTATGACAAGAAAACATTCCAATATAATCGTTATTGCTCTTGTGTATTTGCATCTTTGTTTTCATTTGATATTGCTTCTGAGCAAAGATAAAGTATAACCTAATAATTGCTTTGCAGAACAGCTTACCTTTTTTTTTGTGTTGTGAGAGGCATCCTTGAAGTAGTTAAGCACCCTCAATATTAATTTTACATTACATTACTGTGTGATTGACAGAAGTCTCTCTTTTGTTTCTGCTTGAGAAAGGAAGAAGTGAGCGAGGCAGAGGAAAGCATGCAAAGGTTGAAGGTTGACTGATGCCTGCAATGTACCGGCAGAGGAAAGCATGCAAAGGCTGAAGGTTGACTGATGCCTGTAATGTACCGCGTGAGGATGAAGATTTGACCGATATGGTTGCAACTTATCAAGTAGGATTGACATGGCCGCGTTGCTCTGGGTAGCTAGGTCCCCATCACAAAGAGGTTGAATATGTTGCTAAAATTTAACTTGAAGTTCTAGCTATTGATTCAAACCTATTTATTGTCATATTTCGTAGTTGAAGTGTATGGCTTGTGTTGTACTAATATTGATCGATCCTTACTGAATGGTGCCACCTTTTGAAAGATTGTTCTGCTTACAAAGTGTTAAGAGTGTATCCGAGTTATTTATGGTAGGGTAGGATTAGTTTCTTTTTTTTATCTTTAGGATCTAGGATCTACAATTCCTCGATCTTAATCACCATATTTTATGAGATAATCTAATACTCGAATTCACTTTCGGTAATGCGTTGATTTGTTTTATTTATTTTACTGATATATTCGAAAAATTTTATATACTTTTATAAAGTTGCAACTATAGTATGAAAATATTGTGGTTATAACTTTTATGCCATGTAGAGTGTAAGGCCCTGTTTGGATCTAAGAATGTTAATTCACATCGAATCTACGAATGTTAACTATAAGTATTAAATATAGATTAATTAACAAACATATTAAATAAGCGAGGGCTAATTTGCCATACGGATCTATTAAGTCTAATTAGCCCATAATTAGATAATGTAATGCTACAGTAAGCATGTGATAATTATGTACTAATTATAGGTTAATTAGGCTTGTTAGGTCGTCTCACGGAGCAGACATGATTTATGTAATTAGTTTTATAATTAGTTTATGTTTAATGCTTCTAATTGTCATTTATGTGATGGACTAAACTTTAGCCCTAGGATTCAAACACCAGCCCTGTTTGGATACTAGAGACTAAAATTGGAGGACTAAAATTAGTCTCTAAGGGCCTAAAACAGCTGTTTGGAACTTAAGCTTTAGTGGCTTGTGCAAAGACGGTTTTGCCCTTGGTCGCATAGTACCGTGATCAAAGGTATTTGAATGTCAAAAAATAAAAAATCATACAAGTTATTACAGTTTCTCAAATTTGTTTATTACAAACCATTCAATGCTCAGAAAATTAAACTATAGTATGCAAACCATCTGATATCCAATCTCTAAACCGATTCATATCTTGGTCTTCTTCTCCAACACGGTTACTACGTCCATCCCTTTGAGAAGATGATGCACTCCCTTCAACCATTGGAACATAGTTTTCATCCTCAAGTCTTCGTCCGCCAAAGCACTCTCTCTAATGAAATTGTGAATTGCCATGCATGCAATTATTCTTTAGCTTTGCTTCCACATTGGATAAGTAGGTATCTTGTTCAAAATTCTCCACTTGTTCTTCAACACTCCACAAGACCTCTTTATGATATTATGCAAGCCGGTTTGGATAGCCCGAGTCAACAAGATAAAACTTGCCTACACATTTAAATGTTCAAATTATGTCTCAATTCCCTGTTTGTCATAAACCATTGTGAAAAATTGTAAAGTGCAAAGTTGGTACCTTCAGGTGGATGTGGAAACTTGTCACCATACTTTTCAATTGCTTGTTTGAATCAACTAGTGCATGCCTACAACAGACAACAGCAAGGACATGTCTCTTATCAACTAGTAGAAGCACATATATGCAGGCCACAACAAACCACAACAAGCACCTGCCTCATTTCAACCAGTACAAGCACATATATGCAAGCCACAACAGAGCACAACAAGCACATGCCTCATTTCAACCAGTACAAGCACATATACAAACAACAATGTCACATGCATGCTTACCGCCGAGTTCTCCTCGCCGTCGTCGTCTGCATCTTCTTCAGCAGTGATTCTTGGACGGGAAACCGGCCGCTTTGGATGCCTTCCAGGCACCAAAGGCGGTGTGGATCCTAGGTTTCCTGCTCCACTGGTGGGCAGCACGCGACGGGGAACGGGGTGCGGGCAGAGGCGGTGCATGGCGGTGATGGAGCAGGGAGCCTGAGGCGAAGGAGCGCAGGGGAAGTGGAGAGGAGAGGAGCGGATTCGGGGGAGGGGGAAGGGGCTGGAGGGAGAGAGTGTGGTGCCGATGCGGGTGGAGGGAGGGGCATCCGGGGGGAAATAGTTGGTTTTAGTCCCTATTAGCACCTCTTTTGGCACTTCTTTTGCTAAAGGTTTTTAGTCCCTAGGGTTTGGATCTTTAGTCCCAAACCATTTTAGCACTTGGAACCAAACAGGGCCTAAGTATCTATGTTGCAAACTTTATTTCTTAATATGGCCTCTTCCTAGTCGATGTCGTGTAAAACATGATGTTATGTTGCGCTGGCATGTAACACCCTAAATTTCATGGCATAATGCATCTAGCAACTTTCACAATATCTATGAAGAATTCTTTTTGCATATTTTTGTTCCGACTGGCACATGATGACACCCAACCACGCACATCAACACTACCGACGTGTGACATCATAGGGATGCTACGAGGCTTTTCACAAGACACCCTAACAAGATAGTGTCCGCTATGGTACAACACAGGTAGTATGGCCCAAGGCACCGAGATTGACGTACGCTTACGGAGTCACACCATAAGGGGGTCAATGGCATCCAAAGTGCGGGCATCGCACCCAACAATGTGCAACGTGTGGACTTCCCCATCGCAGGGACTCCTAGCACGAGACTGTGTCTCACGGGGACATAGCCAACGGATCTCCCATCCTCGGTGGATCAAACCATACACTCACGAGTGGTTCTCATAGCACCGTCGGCCCCATCGGTAACCAGTGGCAAGCTAGAGCCGTACATGCTGCTTGTCCAAGTCCAGAGCCATTATGGTTCTAGCGGTGGCGACAGGCTCCTGGGTTGCCGCTTTAAGAACTGGACCTTACGGACAGACAATAGAACAAAGCACAAAGCACATGCTCTAGCTCCCTAAACCATGTTGCTAAAAAACAAGTTTTAGCATCATGTTAAGGTGAACCATTAAGTTAAAATTAACAATTAAACAGTGGGGATAGTAGCTGTGCATAGCAAATATTCTACCCACATGCATAAACCCGGGGTAATCAAGGACAAGATAATCAAAACTAGGATCAACCTTAATGGTACATCAATATAGACACATGCATGTATGAAATAATTTATTACAAAGTGGGTAGGTAGCAAGGATTGTCCGTGCTATAAGTTTCCTTAAATCCAGTATAATCACTTAGTCTTCAGCTCTTGATCTTCAAGCTCTTCTCCTCGATTGCACTCGAAACGTGTTTCTTCTAGTCGTAGCAATCATCGAGCACACATGTAGCTAAACAAGCAAATGAACAATATATAACTAAGAACAGTACACCAAACAATAGAAACAGAGGAAAGAGGCTATAAAACTAATCTATGCTTCGCTACAAACACATGAGCGCGAGAATCACTCTAATCGGAGCTAAAACGAGAAAGATATGGCTTGATCAATTCTCGTCACCATCCCACATAGTCTGCTTGTTTATTTTATATCTCGAGTTCTAGATATCCGATTGACGTGATTCCAATTGGGTTAGCTTCATAATTTGATAATATATCTTCTAGTAAAAGATCACGATTTTAGGAGCTACTGTCTAAAAACGACACATGATTTAGTGCACCTTTCAGATGTGTTTTTGAGGGTGAAAATCTCCACTGCGAATTATTGCTATCCGAAGGATTTTGGTTATAAAACAATACGACCATATGCTTGATTGATTTCATTTAAACGAAATCATATGTAATGGTTATTTCAAATAATTCTATTTGAATTTGTAAAACTGAGGTAAAACTTGAGTTCAAACAAATAAGAAAATTTTTGAAGCACTTTAGTCAAAATGTGCAGGAATTTGTTTAAATATTTTTGACTTAGTTATAGCCATATTTTGACCCGACTTCTTCAATGAAAGTTGTAGAAATTTTCTGTAGATATCCAAAATGTATTTATTGCTAGATTTGGTTAAGCGGATCAAAAGTTATGGTCAAAAGAGTGAGCAGCTCACGAATCTAGTCGAATTTTCAGAAAACGTTGGAATCGGCTATTCAGGATTTAGGCATTAGATTACTTTGAATATGTAGCCTTGTGACCAACATGAACTAGTTACTAAGTGTAGTTGAAGTTGACATGAATTTACTGCAACAAAAACGGATTAAAACGAATCTAAAACGTGGAAATTATGGACTAAACAAGATTTCCGGCACTTAGCTAGCAAGGACTTTTTTATAAAAGAGTATAGACTAAACGAATATGGTAAAAAGTTACAAGATTCACTGAGGGTCTTACTGAAAGTCTTGATCTTGAGGCCAAAAACGACGGAAGGCTCGGCGCGACGACGAGACGAAGAATGGGCACTAGTGGAAGATATGGTGGAAGAAGACTACCTTTGGGATACCAAACAAAGGGGTCTCCCTGTAAAGGAGTCGATGGTATGCCTTTTCCAGGTAGTTCGTATATATAGGGAGAAAAACTTCTCACCTCCACGTCCATTAGCAATATGGGACTAATCAATGGATTACCCCCTTTCAATGTTAATGGGCTTTAGAGATACCACTATTGGGCTTTTAAATTTGGCCCAATAAAGTGATGGGACGGATTTGGGCTCAAATCAATTTGAATATGGGCCAAGGTTGGTCTCCTAAGGTTTAAGCCTTTTTATTTTCGGAGTAATTATTTTTCTAGTAATTAAATAATTCTAGATAAGTCTAGAATTCACATTTAAACCACAAAAAAATACACCAAAATTTCCAAAAATCTCAGGAAAATTTCTACAGATAGATTTGGACATGAGGAACCCAAATTTTGTATTTGGAGCTCATGAAAAAGATTTTAGCTTGTTCCAAAAATTGGAATTTTTGCTCTAGGGAAAATAGGAATAAATTTCAGAAAACTCTGAAAAATTCCCGATAGGATTCTAAACGTGTTTTTGAAAACCCTACACACATAAAACCACTAAATGCAACCGCCATGAATGCAAAGCACTCAACATTAAACCTACATTGTTTTATTTTGCTTTTAGAAAATAATTATTTTCCTGTAGTAAATTACCTGTTAATTATATAAAGCTTGGAAATTTTAGAAAATTGAGAAAATCATTGTTATAGTTATGCTAACAATTCACATCCCAAAATCCAAAAATTTTAGGGTGTGACATGTGCTGGATGCTTTAATGACCCTAAACAAGAAGGAATTCCTAGCACTAAAGCAGGAAGGGATGAGTGTCACCACTTACCGTGATAAGTTCATCGAGCTCGCACGCTACGCTCCATCGGAAGTGGCCACAGACAGGAAGAAGCAGACCTGGTTCCGTGATGGCTTGCAGGATGTACTGCAGTATCAGCTGATGTGCACCAAGTTCCCCAACTTTTAGGAATTGGTGGACAACGCCTTGATGCTGGAACACAAGCATCGTGAGATAGAGGAGAAGAAGAGGAAGTTCCAGGGCCAGCTGACAGGGAGCAGCACTCTCCCTCGCTTTGCTCCTCCACAGGGGAATCAACAGATGGGGAATCAGCAACGCTTTCAGGGTCAGTTCAGTCTGCTGGACCGTGGGTAGTACCAGCAGCGTCCCCAGTACCCTCAGGCTCCACAGCAGCAGCGCTTCTAAAATCAGCTGCAGATTGTCCCAGCTCAGTGCAACCAGGTGCAGCCAGGTCCCGTTCAGCGCCCCACCCCAGTCAACACTACACTAGTGGGTCCGAGGGTGTGTAACCACTATGGAGAGCAGGGGCACTTCGCCAATGTCTGCCCCAAGAAGGCCCAGAATGCCGCAGGATAGAACAACCAACAGGCCGGACAGTAGCAGGCACAGGCAGGCCGAGGTCCGCAGAACCCCGTCAGAGGCAAGATCAACCACATGGGCGCAGAGACCGCAAAGGGAGCTACTGATGTAGTTGTGGGTACGTTCCTTGTCAACTCGACCCCTGCAACTGTTTTATTTGATTCTGGCGCTTCGCATGCTTTCATCTCTGCTGCATTTGTACAAAAGAATATGTTGACCCTACGACCCATGGGGAATACTATGCTAGTTAGCTCACCAGGGGGAGAGCAACGAGCTAGCTTACGTTGCTCCCGGACCATTATCTCAATAAGGGGGGTAGACTTCGAGGTATACCCCATAGTCCTGAATTCCGTTGGGTTCGACTTGATCTTGGGAATGAATTTGTTGGCCTACTATGGCGCAGTGATCAAATGCGCCGAAAAGATGGTACAACTGACAACAAAGTCCAGAGATATGGTGGAGTACCAGACAGTCAAGTCCTCAGAACAGTGTCAAGTTAATCAAGCTGAGGGTGCAGCTCTTGAGGACATCCGAGTGGTGAGCGAGTTCCCAGACGTATTTCCAGACGAATTGCCAGGTATGCCCCCGGAACGCGAAGTTGAATTCGTTATTGAACTTAAACCTGGAACCGCACCTATAGCTAAATGGCCATATAGGATGGGAGTAAAGGAACTAGCCAAGGGGTACATTCGTCCGAGTTCATCACCATGGGGAGCTCTGGTGCTGTTCGTAGACAAGAAAGATGGGACACAGAGGTTGTGTGTGGACTATCGAGCCCTCAACGAAGTGACCATCAAGAACAAGTACCCGTTGCCAAGGATTGATGATCTGTTTGACTAGTTGAAAGGAGCTTGTGTGTTCTCCAAGATAGATGTTCGATCGGGCTATCAGCAGATGAGGATCCGCCCGTCAGACATACCCAAGGTAGCTTTCACCACTCGGTACGGATTGTATGAGTACACAGTCATGTCCTGTGGACTGACCAACACTCCTGCATACTTCATGTACCTAATGAACATCGTGTTAATGGACTATCTGGACATGTTTGTGGTGGTATTTATTGATGACATTCTGGTCTTCTCCAAGAACGAGGAAGAACATGAAGAACACTTGAGAATGGTGCTGTAGAGACTTCGAGAACATCAGTTGTATGCCAAACTAAGCAAGTGTGAGTTCTGGTTGAAGAAAGTGGCATTCTTGGGTCATGTGCTATCCAATGATGGAGTGGCAGTCGATCCGAAGAAGGTTAGTGATGTGCTGATCTGGAATCCGCCTCAGGATGTGAGCGAGATCAGGAGTTTCCTTGGGATGGCTGGATATTATCGAAGGTTTATTGAAGGATTCTCTAAGATTGCTAAGCCCCTAATAGCATTATTGGAGAAAAATGCTAAGTTTGTCTGGACTGAGGAGTGTCAAGCCAGCTTCGAGGAGTTGAAAAAGAGGCTAACAACGGCACCTATGTTAGTACTCCCTAATATAGTCAAGAGTTTCTCCATCTACTGCGATGCATCCCGTCTAGGATTGGGATGTGTACTCACATAGGATGGAAGAGTTGTGGCATACGCATCAAGGCAGTTGAGGAAACATGAGCAAAATTACTCGGCGCATGATCTGGAGTTGGCCGCTGTGGTACATGCTCTGAAAATTTTGAGGCATTACTTGATCGGACACAAGTGTGACATCTACACCGATCACAAGTGCTTCAAGTACGTCTTCACTCAATCGGACCTGAATATGAGGCAATACCGATGGTTGGAGTTGATCAAGGACTATGATCTAGAGATTCACTATCACCCATGGAAGGCTAACTTAGGGGCAGATGCTCTGAGTAGGTGAAGCTATGTGAACAAGATCACTGGACATTGTCTGCCAGAAGCGCTCAGCTTGGAGTTTGAGTGGATGAGTCTGGGATTTGTGGCTAGCATCACAGAGATGGCAGTAGAACCAACTCTGGAACAAGAGATACGGAAAGGTCAGCTTGGGGATGAGAATATCAAGGAGATTGTTGAGCAGGTTGCTCTACGGAAGGCCCCCGGTTTCGGAGTGGATGATCAGGGAACCTTGTGGCATGGGAAGAGAATATGTGTACCCGACATGGCACAGATCAAGGACACGATCATGAGAGAAGCACATGATTCGTCTTACTTGATCCACCCGGGAAGTACCAAAATGTACCAAGACATCAAAGAGAGATTCTGGTGGTATGGATTGAAGCATGATGTGGCAACGTATGTGGCTCTATGTGACACATGTCAGAGAGTCAAGGCTGAGCATCAATTTCCAGCAGGATTGCTCCAGCCCCTGAAGATACCCGAGTAGGAACGGGAAGAAGTTGGTATGGACTTCATAACCGGTCTACCTCGTACTCAGAGAGGATTTGACTCCATATGGGTAATTGTGGATCGCTTGACCAAAGTGGCACACTTTCTCCCGGTGAAGACCACGTATACAGGTGCCAGACTAGCAGAGCTGTACATGGAAAGGATTGTGTGCTTGCATGGAGTGCCGAAACGGATAGTGTCTGATTGAGGCATTCAGTTCATATCGCACTTTTGGCAGAAGCTACATGAATCAATGGACACTAAGTTGCATTTCAGTTAGGCTTACCACCCACAAATGTAACACCCTAAAATTTCATCACAAATAAATCATAGCAACTTGGTTTAATTTAATTTTCTAAGGACTTAATTAAAATTTTTAAATTAATTTGAGCCTAAAAATATTTAAACATCATTTAAATAATTTTGGAGCAATAAGTGCATGTGCATCATATTTGGTTTGCATGTCTTTTGTTTGATTTGTGTGTGAATTTCAAAATCATGAAAAAGTCCAGAAACGCTCCCTCAACTCTCTCTCCATCTCTCTTTCTCTCCCGCGGCCCATCTCCCTCTCTCTCTTTCTGTTCGGCCCAACGGCGCTGCGCGGCCCAGCCTTTCTTCCCCCTCTCTTTTCCCATCGCTGCGCGGCCCACTCCCACTTCCAGCCCGGCTACGGCCCAAACTTCTTCCCCTCCCTCTCACCACCACCGACAGGTGGGGTACACCTTTCGGACTCACCCCCGACGTCCAGCGCCTCTCCCCTGCCTCACCGCCGACCGAGCCGCTCGGCCTCCCCCGCGCCACTCCCTCTCCCGCGTCCCTTCCCCTCCTATCTCCACTGAGCCGCAGCAACGCTCGCGCCACTCCAATCACTCCCTCTCCCACTCGAAACACCCGCACCACTGAGCCCTCCCACCGCCGATCGCCATTGATGGCCGGCCCATCCTTTCCCCTCGGCACCGACCCTCCCCACTCCCCTCTCCTCCCTATAAAGAGGACGACCGAGCCCCCAAGAACCCCCTTCGACCCCTCGCGCCACCCATTCCCCTCGGAGCAACTCCAATTCACACCGCCGCCATCGCCGGAGCGCCGCCGCGTCGTCGATCCGCCAACACCAAGCCGCTCCACCCCGTCCAACCACGCAGGAAGCATCACGAGGAGGTAATGATGCTCCCGAACCCCTTTTCGCTCTCTGTCTTGCTCTGTAAGTACCCCGACGACTCTCACCGGCGCTTCGCCGCCGCCGTCCGTTGACGAGCACCGCCACCGTAGCGAATTGGAGGACTAGAACCCCCCTGAACGTGTTCGCCAACTCCCCAGCAGCACCCCGAGCCTCTTCCCGCCTTCTCTTTCGCACGCTAGCACTCCCTAGCGCTCTCGCCGGAGTTGTTCACCGCCACCCGCCTCTGTTCACCGTCGACCGCCGGCTCCGCCGCGCAATCCACGACGAGATCACCCCCATCGTGTTCGCCATCTCACCACGGTCCCCTAGCACCAAATCGCGTTCAAAACCGAGCCCGGCAGCTCGAGTTCGAGCATCGCCGGCAAAGCCCCGGCCCGGCGCCGCCGCACACCGGCGTTCCCGCCGCCGCCCGACTCGGCCCTCACTGTCAGCCGTCCATCGCAAGATCAACGGCCCACATCCCACGCGACTCAAGTCAATCGGCCGAATAATGGTCAGCGCAGGCCATTTTGCAAAAGAGACCCTGCCTTTCTCTGTAATCAACCCGTCGTCCTGTCTAGTTCAAAAATAATTAGATTTAGGTCCTAATTTTTACAGAAAGCACACTAAGCTTCTCTGTTTTTGTATCCCGAAGCCCAGCCCCTATATTTTACGCGTTAGCCCTCGGGTTTAATGCGTATTTATGTTTTAGCCCCTGGTTTTCTTCAGTTTAGCCCCTGTAAACTTAGTTTCTTTGCCAACAAGTCCCTAAAACTTGTTTTGGCCATATCTTTTCCTTTTTAGCTCCGTTTTTAGCGTTCTTGGTGTCCAAGCGTTCGTCTTTCCGAGCTTATTAGTTTTAAATGCTTGTTTTTGTCTGTTAAGAATGTTTGATGTACTGTTTTCTTATTGTTTATTGTGTTGATCGTAGACCTCACGCCAGTTGCAACCGAATCGCCCGTCGACGCGGATCAAGAACAACTCTACGAAGAGGAGGAAGATTTTTTGTAGAACAAGGCAAGTGGCCCTCCCCGCATATTCTTTTTGTCCTATACAACTGCATGTCAAACTAAAATTTACTATTATTGCATTAATATGATGGGAATACCTTTTTAAGGATTTATCTAGTATTTTACCATGCTCCCTTGTACAACCCCTGTTTTAAATAAGATACAAACATAAGGGGTTAGATATGCTTAGCGTTGCTATACTTTGGGAATAATAAAATTTGGATCTTTACAAAATATTGATTATATCATGACAACTTAATGGTTAATGATGGTTAATGCAAGAGAACAATTCTTTAATTGGAACATGGAGAACCACCCAAGAAAACAGTGCAACCATAGTGTCATATGGCTCTGACCTTAGCCAAGTAATTAGGTGTGCGATTGTACTGATGGCCTTATCCGAAAGGAGCAGAGGGGGTCTGGGGTTGCAGGGGTACAACTCGGTCCTTTTGGGGTAGCAGCCTTTGCTAAGCTGTTGACCATTAGGGAGGGTTGTGGTCCGCCCTAGCTGTAACTCTTGCGGGTTGTTGGACTTTTGCATACCTTTGTAAAGGCTTCGTAGTGGACCCCTAGCCACTCACCTCGGAAGTGTTTAAGGGCCTTGCAAACCTGGGCAACATGCGGAACACGAGCTATGGTGAAAGTGTACAACCTCTGCAGAGTGTAAAACTAATATATCAGCCGTGCTCACGGTCAAGAGCAGCTTGGACCCTCACATGATAATTAAACTTAAAGACGGAATATAAATCATGGTTTTACTCGTGGGTTTTGGAAAAAAAAGATGTTTTCTAAATGCTTAAGTGGGTGGGTATAAACTTACATCTAGTAAATAGGAAATTGCTAATAAAACTTGATCAACTCTAAAAAAAGCTCACTGCTGTGAACCTTAGCCTTTCCTTGTGGCCTTGCATTTTCACCCCGCTTGCTGAGTACCTAGTTAGGTGTACTCACACTTGCCATTGCTGAATCAGAAGAAGGAAATGGAGAAGAACACTACAGCGACTACGATGAGTTCTGAGGCTTGCGTTTCCCCCAGTCAAGATGCCTGTGGAAGATGGAAGCTGAAGATGCTTCGTTTAGCTATCGCTTGTTTTCAATAAAGTCCTTCGTGTCTCTTGAGAGTGTAATATGAATATTATAATAAATCCCTTGTACTTTAGAATACTGTGTTTTGATATTACACTCTTTTGTCTATCATATGTGTGTAAACATGATCCTGGCGCACATATGAGATGCACTTGGTTTTCCTTCGAAAATCGGGTGTGACAACAGACGGATAGACAGACAGCGCGAACCAATCAGATTATGGAAGACATGTTGAGGGCTTGTGCTCTACAGTATGGTGTCAGCTGGGACAAAAGTCTGCCCTATGCAGAATTCTCGTACAACAACAGCTACCAGGAAATTCTGCAGATGGCACCATTCGATGCTTTGTATGGTTGTTCGCACTTCTTACGATCCAATATCAGGATTGTGAATCCTAGTACTGGAGGTACTGGGGTAAGGAGTGTTTCAGTGGTTTTCCTTATGGCTAGTAAAATATGTGAATATTCTGCAAGCGCACAGAATCACCGCTGTAGCACTTCACCAGGGAATAATCCGAGGTATCGTAATTTATATTTCCGCAGGGAAGCTTTGGCAAGAATACTAGCAAACAGATATTCGAGGCTATTAGAGAAGGGTACATGACTAGACAAGACAAGGGATAACGTGACACACAGCTCAAGGGAGACTCAGACTGTCACACCCAGATTTACACAGAAACCCGAATGCTGCTATATGTGTGCCCAGGAAGTCCGCAGAACACATACATCTAACAAATATGATAAACAGAGTACATATGCTCGAATAAAATAGTTTACATCAGAGTTTACCTGAAACACAGTGGAAGTCTAACTTTCTCGACAGGTAGAGCCTCAAGTTCACATGGACACCGACTGGTTGACCATAGCTCAGTAGTACGGAAGATCCTTAAGAAACTTCATCTGTTACCCATCCGGGATGTTGTTGAACAATAGCAAGCGTAAATAAATGTCTTACTTAGCAAGTATAGCATGGGTGTATGAAGGCTCAAAAAGGCTAGACATGGCTTAACTGCATTAGCACTTTTAGTTGGTTCATTTTAACATTACTATCCAAGTTACTACAAGTGAATGGAATCCCAGTTGCAACCCAATTAATAAAGTGTAAGTAACATTAAGCATAAATAAACATCATCTTCTAATAAAAAAGGATCTAGGACACTCGTGACCCTGAGCAAGGCTATCATGATAGATCGTACACTCTGCAGAGGTTTCGCCCTTTACCCACCAGTCGCGTAAAAGTTCAAAGGAACTTTGCACCCAACCACGCCCATCAACACTTCCGAGGTGTGACTGCATAGGGACGCTACGAGGCTTTTCACAAGACACCATAACAAGATAGTGGCCGCTATGGTACAACACAGGTAGTATGGCCCAAGGCACCGAGAATGACGTACGCCTACGGAGTCACACCGTAGGGGGGTCAATGGCGTCCAACGCGCGGGTATCACACCCAACAATGCGCAACGTGTGGAGTTCTCAATCCCTGAGACTCCCAACACGGGATTGTGCCTCACAGGGACATAGCCGACGGATCTCCCGTCCTCGGTGGAGCAAACCATACACTCACGAGTGGTTCTCATAGCGCTGTCGGCCGTCGGTAACCACTATCAAGCTAGAGTCGTACAAGCTACTTGACCAAGACCAGAGCCATTATAGTTTTGGCGGTGGCGACAGGCTCCTGGGTTGCCGCTTTAAGAACCAGTCCTTAGGGAGAGACACTAGAGCAAAGCACACAACACATGCTCTAGCTCTCTGATCCATGTTGCTAAAAAGCAAGTTTTAACATTAAGTTTGAAGTGAACCATTAAGTCAAAATAACAGAGTAGCTGTGCATAGCAATTATCTACCCATATGCATAAACCCAGGTAAATCAAGGTACAGGATAAACAAAGCTAGGTACAACCTTAATGGGAAATAATTTAGACACATGCAAATGCAGTAAATAATGTATTAAAGGTGTGTAGGTAGCAAGGATTTTCCGTGCTATAACTTGCCTCAAATTCCTTATACAGCTGCTCAGACTCTTTATTTCTTGATCTTGAATCCCTTGATGGCGTTCCTCTACTCGCAGCAAACATCGAGCATAACATACAAGCAAACAAACAAGAATAACTAAGAGCAATACACGAAACAGTATAAACAATACAAAAGGAGGCTTTAAAACTAAGCTACACTTCACTACGAACACGTGAGCGCAAGAATCATGTTAATAGGAGCTAAAACGGGAAAGATATGGCTTTTCCAAGGTTTAAGGGCTTGCTGGCAAGTTTCAGAAACTTCCAGGGGCTTATTTGTGAAAAACAGAGGACCTATACGTGATTTTGTATACAACCCGAGGGCTAATGTGTAAAAGTAGCACAACAGGATGGCGGGTTCTATTTTATAAAAGTACAGGTGTTTTTTGTGAAATACAGGACTTAAACGTAAATAATTGTCAACTCAGGTGGACGGCGTGTTGATTTTCGAATAATACAGGGGCTCTTTAGCAAATTTTCCAAGGCTGACCGGTATCCTGAGCGTTGACCTAGGGGCGGGGTGCATGGCGGTCGTTCGATCCTGATCTAGTGGCCAGGATTAGATCGGGCGAAGGGGAGGGCCGCCGGCGGGGTTGAACGCCGCGGCGCCGCCCGGGCCGCGGCGGAGGCTCGCTGGAGAAGGGCTTAAATCGAGCTACAAGCCACCAATCGAGACGCGGAATGCAACTACGGGTGCGGGAAGGTGGAGCAAACATGTCTGTCGGGTTCAAGTCGTCGGCAAGGAGGCGGCGGCGGAGCGCGATCACGACCGGCGGAGGCAAGCGGCGGCGAGCGGGGGCGTGCAGACTCGAGGTACAAGAACAAGCGGGGAAGGGCTTGGGACGGTCCTCACCTTCACGTGAAGCTCACCGGGACGTCGAACGAGGTGGCACGGCACCAGAGGGGCAGATCGACGGCGCGACGGCGAGCTCGGAGTGTTACGATATGCCTAACAGACTCCGCGCCGCGCACGCCACGGACGCCATGGACTCACTCGCCACGCCCCGTGTCTCTCGCTCGCCACGATCCACGGCGACTTCTGCATGCCCGCCGTTCTGTTAAGACTGCATGCCATGTACATCTATATATGTAACAATTCATGATCAATACAATGTGGGGGTTGATCCTTTCTCGTGTGCTTTCCCTCTTCATGGTATCAATGACCGAGCCATCCGATCTCGATAATCCGTTCGCGTCCACATCTGCTTCCGCTGCCATGTCGTCCCCCACGCACTCCTCTGCTTCCTCTACCTCCTCCGACTCTGATGGCGCCGCCGCCCTGCCTCCAACCTCGGCATCCGTCATCCATCAGTTGAACATCCGTTCACATGTTCCCGTCGTCCTCGACCTCAGCACATCCAACTACAGCCAATGGCGGTGCTTCTTCGACCACGTCCTCGGCAAGTACGGATTGGGGGACCATGGCTTCTCTCCTCCAACGCTCGACCAGCGCACCGCCCAGTGGAAGATGTTCGACCACTGCATCGTCAACTGGCTCTACACGACGGTCTCCAAGGAGATCTTCGACACCATCTTCAAGCCAAAGGCCTCCGCCTTCACCGTCTGGACCGACATCGAGGGCCTCTTCCACGACAACGAGCTCCAGCGCGCGGTGTACCTAGAGGCCGACTTCAGCACGCTACAGCAGGGCGACAGATCCATCAACGAGTACTGCGCCCGACTAAAGACCCTCGCCGACAGCCTGCGCGACCTCGGCCACCCGGTGTCCAAGCCAAGCCAGGTGCTGAACCTGCTGCGCGGCCTCAACCCCAAGTACCTGTTGGCACTTCTTACGATCCAATATCAGAATTGAGAATCCTGGTACTGGGGTAAGGAGTGTTTCAGTGGTTTTCCTGATGGCTTAGTAAAATATATAAATATTCTGCAAGCGCCCAGAATCACCGTTGTAGCACTTCTGTGCTAAGGATTAAGGGCTATGTTGCTTAAGCGCGAGTTAAACTCAAAAGTCTTCCTAATAACTTCATATCATATTTTTACTACACTTGTGGAGTACAATTCGTTGTACCTGCTATCCCCCCACCACCCTAGACTCCAGAGACGTTCACCGAAGATGGCTGTTGCAATCCAGGTGCTTCGTTCTAGGCTGGTGTACCCCAGTTAGCTGCCTGTAGAGATGGAGGCGGTTCTGCTGAAGACCATGATATACTTATATACTTTTATTTTAGACCACATGTCATTTTGTAATGTTGTTTATCATTATGTAATAATATTTGCATTAATTCACTAATAAAGTCGACACATGTTTTGATCATATATGTGATTGCATTCGATTTTATTTATAAAATCGGGTGCGAAAACCACTCATGTTCGAATTCGGACTAAGGCAGCACATTTAGTTTATTTTGGATAGGGCGCCTCCAACAATCCTCTAAATCGTCGGTTGACTAGGCTGAGTACCTGATTTGGATTGGAGAGAAGACGGGAAAAAGTAATCGGTGCCGCTTTGCTTGGTGCCTAAGGATGGAAACGGTAAAATGGTTATTCGAATTATGTTGTATCCGTATATGATAAACCGTAAATATGGATATCCGTATTCGTATTTATTTTAATGTGGTAAATAAAGTAGATATATTCGAATTCATGATAAATATGGACATGGATGAAATATCCGATATTATCCATATCTATATAGAATTAACACATATTCAAACCATGCAAACATATTATTTTGATTTAGTTTCAAACTAATATATTATCTATATAAATTACACTCAAATACTTTATTTGACTTTTTTAATATAAATTATTTAATATGGTTTATTTAAATATTAGTTTTATTAAAAACTATTTTTAATAAGTGATTCTTGTCTACATATACTATATATAATCTTTATTTATAAGTTTCTTGATAATATTATTTTCTAAATCTATGGATAAAATGATAATTAAATATCCGAATCCAAAACATCCGTTTTATATTCGTATCTGAGAATATCCGAATATGTATCCATATTCGAAATAAAATATGGTAAAAAGTGCTATCCAAATCTGATTCCATGCAAGACACGATTCGGCCGGTTACCCCCTTAGCCGAGTATGACTCTGGGAGCCGTCCACGTCAGCAACGACCAAGCAATGACCGGGCAAGACACATGGACTGCTGCCACATCACCTCTGGGCCAAGATAGCATGAAGATCACCAAGCAGAGACAGCCCATGGGGTCCAGAAGACAGAGGCTACACGGGGGAGCGAACCCGGGCCACAGAACCCGTTCGGCTTTGAAACGCCCACTTCGGCCGAACCGCCCCAGGAGCCAAACCACCTCTGCACCGCCTCAGCACCGAGGCGGTGACAGATGGCAGTTCGGCCGAACTCCTCGGTTCGGCCGAACTCCTCGGTTTGGCCGAACCAGGAGATTCGGCCGAACCGGCCCTGCACCGCCTCTAGGTGCCTTGGCGCCTGCTCATGCTCCACCACCTTGGTCCACTTCGGCCGAACCGCCCCAGGAGCCAAACCGCCTCTGCACCGCCTCAGCACCGAGGCGGTGACAGATGGCAGTTCGGCTGAACTCCTCGGTTCGGCCGAACCAGGAGATTCGGCCGAACCGGCCCTGCACCGCCTCTAGGTGCCTTGGCGCCTGCTCATGCTCCACCGCCTTGGTCCACTATAAATAGGAGCTCCTGGTCACCTGCAACACACACAACACAAGAGTGAGTAGTCGCTGCGAGGTTCCACCACTTGTATCAGTAGGCATAGGGAGAGAGGAGAAGTGAGCGTCCCGGAGAGGAGCCGGAGTGTCGGCCCCTCTTCAAGCTGTATCTCTACGGATGCGGCTCTACTTCGAGTAACATCCGGGTCTTGTCTGGTAACTCTTGTATCTCTCTCTGACTAATTGAGCATTCAGTTCTTACTTTTATATGCTTGCTGGTTCTTCGTTCAATGCTTAGTTGATTGGCATAACTATATACTGGTTGCTTAGCTTGGGTGCTTATCTTTCTATAGGAGATAAGTATTAGTTGACTAGTGTGGGCGTGGTGCCTATACTTGAGACTAACTTAGTTTATTCCCGTCGCAACGGAGGTGGTAGCCGTAAGGTGGTGACAGCCCTTTCGGTCTTTGTAGCCCATCGCGTTAGTTCCGGTCCATAGGATCCCCCAGTTGGGAATTGGTGGCACTCCTTCTCATCCCTTTCTGTGTGTCACGGGTTCCCTTGTCCCGAATCAAGTATCTATCTGTATCCTCTGATCTGCTTGATCAATCAGTAGAATACCTCTACCAGACTCGTACCCTCTCTACCCTCCTATCACTCCTCTTCTCTCTTTGTTGTTGTCATCCACCTCATCCATACCATTCACTCCATTCTATTTACTTAGGACAACTCAGTTTAGAATCAGTCCACTTCTCGTTCTCCGTGGAAATCGATACCTTGGAATACTCCCGGGTGAAAGCTACATCGGTATCTGTCCGCTTGCGGATTTATCTGTAGGCTGTAAGGAGTGCCAACAGTATCGGAGGAAGGCTACGGCATCGGGGGCTCGTCCCAGTCAGGGAGTACGATCCGGATGGGCCTGCGTTGCTCCACGCGTATCCGCAGCTCGTGCAGCATATGTCGCCTCCTGAGCTGGGATGGTGTCGGCCGTACTGGCGGCGCCGGCGGCATTGCCTCCACGTCAGGATCTCTGGAGAGGAGCCGCATGAGAAAGCCCTCACCGGTTTCCTTGAACTCCAGGCTCCCGAACATGATCCGGTACCCGCGCGGAAGCGGGTCGGAGGATCCCATGGGGAATCGCGGTGGGATAAGCTTGGTGCGGCTTGCCGTCAAGGGAACTGATGTGTGAAAAGAATCGATCACAATGCTCCCCCTACCTGGCGCGCCACTGTCGGTGTTGAGATTGGTCACCCAACCTCTCACCGCACAGAATGCACTGTGTCCCGCCCGTTGACGGTTGATGCAAGAGCTAGCACGGTGACACGGGGTTTATCCTGGTTCCGGCCACGGGCCGTACGTCTGTTGGCGGTCGTTACAACCCGATTTCGACCACCAATACTCGGGAATAAATGAGGTTTTATGCAACATTCCATGTACTTAGGTTTTATTTCTAATAAAGTTCCACGAGTTTTGGTGAGTGTCACTTGTGCAGGTACAACTACAACAAATACACGCTATTGGGGCCGTAAATGACCGAATCGGCCGAACGACTCCGTTCGGCCGGTTACCCCCCTTAGCCGTGCATGCCACCGGGAGTCCTCCACATCAACGAGCATCAAACGAACACAATGTACGCCACGTAGACGACCTCCATCTCATCCCAAAGCACTGCCACGTCAACTTGGGCCCATACATCACGAAGACAATCAACAGAAGGCAGCCCAAGGGAGGTCCAGCAGCAGAGGCGGTGCAGGGGGGCTGGCCCGGGCCTCCAGGCCCGTTCGGCCGAACCGCCCCCACTGCACCACCGACCCCAAGGAGCAAGGCTCGGCCCTTGGATGCAAAGGCGACAGGATGGACGGTTCGGCCGAACACGTCGGCTCGGCCGAACCGCCATTCCTCCCCCGAAGTCCCAGGGGGTACCCCCCTGGCTCCCTTGGCCATTACTCCTCCAAACCGCCATGGACTCCTATATAAACAGTGTCACTTCACTTGTATTACACACACCAAGCCAAGGAGCTCTTTCATTCCACTTGTTCTAGTAGAGTTAGGATAGTTTAGTTGGGAGTTGGAGTTGAGTCGAGCTGTGCCTCGGAGGTTCCGGAGTCGTCTTCAGAAGCTCTGGTAATAGCTCTTGTATCTTTTACTTTTCCTTTTGCAAGACTTTGAGTTATCAATATAGTTATCTTTATTTTCTTGCCTTTGACATTTATATCTTGCTTCTACTTTATTCTAGTTGCATTTATATCTTGTTTAGACTATAGTCAGTTATAGTTCTAGTGCTTGTAGTCTTGTTTAAGTCTTTGTCTTGGCTGGTTCTTCGATCTATAGGAGATAAGTATTAGTTGACTAGTGTGGGCGTGGTGCCTATACTTGAGACTAACTTAGTTTATTCCCGTCGCAACGGAGGTGGTAGCCGTGAGGTGGTGACAACCCTTTCGGTCTTTGTAGCCCATCATGTTAGTTCCGGTCCGTAGGATCCCCCAGTTGGGAATTGGTGGCACTCCTACTCATGCCTTTCTGTGTGTCACGGGTTCCCTTGTCCCGAAGCTAAGACAATAGAGTTATTTGGTATCCGATCAAAAAAATAGTAAAGTAACAACATATTATGGATAAAGTATCCAGGAGTCCTCTATCTCTTCTCGTTGTCCTCCCAGCTATCTATCTCTTCTCTCCCTTACCTGAGTATCCCTTGAGCTGTGTGTCCGGTATATCCACTCATATCCAATACTGTTATCCCCTGTCTTGTCTAGTCGTGTACCATTCTCTGAGAAATAAATGGTCACATGCTGAAATTTTACCTAGGGTGGATGTAATTGGTAACTTTTATCATTTTCATCCCTTCTAGAACATCTCCATTTATTTACCATCACCACCAACTCCTTACCCCAGTACCAGGATTCTCAATTCTGATATTGGATCGTAAGAAGTGCCAACAAGCATTTCTAGCGCCATTGCCGGGGAAGTATTTGGCTAGATTACTTTTGAACATTTATCTTGAGCTATCTTAGTTGAGTACCGCTACTCAAGCGGGTTTATCCTTGCTCTGTTCGTTGGTCTTTGTGGAACAGAGCAGTGCATGACTGGTTTCCAGCTACCGTCAAACTTCCAAGAAAATCCTGAGTCTCTTGTGAGGAAAGTGCGGCCTTGTGTTGTACCTCCTCAGAAGCAACTCACTCTGACGAACCCAGTCCTTCCCGTCGTGACTCCAGCTTCATCGAGGATGGCCGGCAAGACAATCCGCGAGTTCTCCGCTCCGTCAAGCGAGAACGTGCGTATCGAACCAGCTTCGCCAGTCGGAGATGGTAGTTTTGATTTGAAGCCAGCCCTCATCAACATGGTGCAGGCTAGCCCGTTCTGCGGCAAGCCACACGAAGATGCCAATGCTCATCTCCAGCATTTCCTGGAGATTTGCAACACCTTCACCATACGCGGAGTAAGTATCGATGCCATTCGCCTTCGTTTGTTTCCATTCTCATTACTAGGCAAGGCAAAACAATGGTTTTATGCTAACCGCGAAGCTATAGACACTTGGGACTAATGCATTGCTAACCGCGAAGCAATAGATACCTGGGATAAATGCACTAGCGCTTTCTTGCTAAAATTCTTTCCGGTTGGGAAAACCAACGCCCTCCGGAACAAAATTGCTAGTTTCCAGCAGTTAAAATATGAAACAGTCCCGGAGGCATGGGATCGCCTCCAGGACTATATTTCTGCTTGTCCTCACCATGGTATGCAGAGTTGGTTCATAATCCAAACTTTCTATCACGGGCTGAGAACCTCTGCCCATGAGTACCTGGATGCTGCTGCTGGAGGCTCGTTCTTCTCTCTTGAGGAGAGTCGTGCGAAGGCCCTCATCGATAAGATGGTCTAGAACCAAGGTTGTTCCGACGACCGGACTCAACCGAAGACCCGAGGAGTTCACCAAGTTGAAGCTCTGGACATGCTCACTGCCAAGATGGACCTCCTGATGAAGAAACTAGAGGCCCCTGCTCAAGAAACGGTGCAAGCCATGGACGCTCGCATAACCTGTGAAGTCTGTGGAAACACTGGACATTCAGGGAATGACTGCCCCGAAACGCGAGAAGATGCCCACTACGTCAATAACTCCAACAACAACGGGTACCGACCGAACAACTACGACAATCAAGGCTGGAATTCGCGCCCAAACCTCCCATTTGAGAGGCCTCAACAAGGTAACAATTTCAATTCCAGCAATTTCAATGATCAGCCGTCTCTTAGAGATCTTGTGTTTGGCTAGATGAAAATAACTGAAAATATCAATAAAAAGTTTGCTGCTAATGACAAAACTCTGGAAAGCATAGACTCTAGGATGGAATCATTTTCTTCTGCTATGAAAAATCAATTGAGCTTTAATAAAATGATAGAAACTCAAGTTGCTCAGTTAGTTGCTTCTTTACCTTCACCCGTAGCTGGGAAAATTTCTGGGCAACCAGACAATTGCCCCCGTGTAAAGGTTAAAGAGGTCACCACGAGAGGGGGTAAGACCACTCGGGACCCGCCATATCCTGACAATGCAAGTAAAAAGGCAGCCACTACAGACAGTGATAGCGAAGAAGAGCAGGCCGCAGCAGAACCACAGAAGACAAATCCGCAGAAGGAAGCAAAGGTGGCCCCTCACGAGTTTTACGACCCGAACGTGCTGCCATTCCCCCGAAGATGTCATAAGCCAACGGTGGACGAACAATTTAGCAAATTCGTTGAGGTAATTCGAAAATTATATGTCAATATCCCATTACTTGAAGCTATGCAGGTTCCCACATATGCCAAGTATCTGAAGGACATCCTCAACAACAAAAGGGTGCTGCCAACCACCGAGGTAATTAAACTAACCGAAGCATGCAGCGCAGCCATCTTGAACAGTCTTCCAGAAAAGAAGAAGGACCCAGGATGTCCTACCATCGCGTGTTCGATCGGGGAGCAGCACTTCAACCATGCCCTGTGCGATCTTGGAGCAAGCGTCAGCGTCATGCCCAAGGTAATGTTCGATAAACTGAACTATTCTTCTTTGTCCCCTACGACCATGTATTTGCAGCTAGCGGATCAATCGATTCGCTACCCCGCGAGAATAGCCAAAGATATTCCGGTGAAAATCCGGGAATTCTTCATACATGTGGACTTTGTGGTGCTTGATATGGAGGTCGACACGAAGACACCTCTCATCCTCGGGAGGCCATTCTTGAGCACCGCCAATGCAAACATCAATGTAGGAGCCGGAGAAATCAACTTGAACATCAACGGCAAGGAAGAAAAGTTCGCATTCAAGCCCTGGGTGGAGAAATGCTCTCAGGTATGCACGGATCCAATTCAAAAATCCAATAAACTGGAGCAGGTCAATGTGGTTGCATCCGAACCACAATCGTCAGACACGCCGATCCCACCGCCACCAACACCGAAGAAGAAGAACAAGAAAATGTGGCGGAAGAAAGTTGCATCATCCGAGTCATCCACTCCAGGACCGGACGATGACAAGAGCAATTGAAGACAGGAGAAGTCCCGCTCGCGGACTTAAAAGATGAGCTCTCGCCGCGAGGAAAACCAGTATGTATCCCATGTTTCCCTTCCAATTCTTAATTTTCAATTGCATTTGCATGTTTCTCTTTCCAAAAAAAAATAACCACTTGAGTAATTAATTTGAGAGAGAGTAGAAAATTTTGCAAGCTTGGTTAAAAATAATTGGACACATGCTGAAATTTTATTAGAGAGGGTGTAATTTGTAACTTTCTTCATTTTCACCCCTTCTAGAACATCTCCAATTATTTACACACTCTTCCATTCTGAATTTTCTGCTAGGAAGCTCTCTCTCTCTCTCTTCTTTGCTCAAGTGCTTGCTCAAG
>OAMR01000185.1:585283-607276 GCA_900205405.1 Echinochloa crus-galli
GAAATTCTGGACATTGGTAGCCGGGAGGTGGTGACAGCACAAGAACGACTAACCTTTTGTGGTGGTTTTCATCCCCGCAAGAACGACTAACTATCTCGGACGACTGACTTGAATTTTTCTGTGCTAACCTCATATATTCCGTCCTTCGGGTAGTTGTTGTTGCACTAACCTTTTGCAGGAATCATGTCGAAGTTCCTCTCCGCACTCCGTCGTTCCACCCGGCTTAGCCGCCGCATGGACGATGCCGAGAGTTCCCCAGCTCCGTCCCGAGGCTCGAGCCGGATGGACACTAACGAACAAGAAGCAGCCGGCTTGGGATGGGGCCATGCCACGCCCCCGGCCAGGCAGCTCTTGAGCGTGGACGACATCAACCTCAGGACGGAGCGGGAGCAGAACACCTTCAACGAGCTTTGGCTGAAGGAGTTCGAACACACCCGTGTTTTTGAGCAAGACTTGCTTAAGAAAACTCCTTGTCATTGGCACGAGGAGTTCCCGGAGATTTTCCTGGCCATTGGCACATCAACGAGCGAGGTTCGTACCTACTCACCATTAAATTCCTTTCGACTTTGGTTCCAGACAATGGGGGATTTGTTTTCGATTTTTCAACCAAGAGTTCTTTTGCTCTTTGTCACACCCCAAAATTTTCGAATTTTGGGATGTGAAATTTTTAACATAATTAATATATTATTTTTCTCAGTTTTCTAAAAATTTTCAAGCTTTGTTTAATTCCGCTCCGCTTGGCCCATCAGCCGCCTCGGCCCAGCCTTCCGCCCGACCCAGCTCCTTCCCGGGCCTGCTTCCCTCTCCCTTCCCTTGCGGCCCAGCCCAGCGCCTTCCCGCGTCGGCCCACACCCCTCACCAGCCGCGCCACCTCGACCCAACCCCGCCGTCGGCACACCCAGCTGTCCTGGCCCAGCCGGCCCAGCTCTGCCCCCACTTTCGGCCCGTCGCGGCCCAACCCGCGGCCAGCACCGCCGCCGTCGGACCTCGGCGTGCGCGCTAAACCCACCTCGCCAACCGAGCTCCCGCTGCGCCTCCTCGGCCCTAGTTAAGTCGTCGTCCCCGCCGATGCTCAGCACCACCACCGCCGATCTCTCTCCCTTCGCCTCTGCCCATCACCGCCCTCTGCTGCCCTGCACACAGCGCCACCGCCGGCCTTCCTCGCCGCGATTTGTCGCGTCCAGTGACCACCGGGACGAGCCGCCACCTCCCCGGGGATCACCACGCCGAGTCGCACCTCCGCCGCCGTTTACAGTCATGGTTCCGCCGCTGGACGAGCCCCTCCGCGAGACAACCTCGCCGCGGGCCGTCGATGCTACGATTCGCCGAGCCCCATTGCCCCTGGAGCAGACGAAAGCCACCACGACGATCTCGGTGACGTGCCGCACCTCCGCATCTGCCTCTCGTCGCCGTGGCGCTGCTCGAGGAGAGCGCCCGCACAAGGACCCCGCTGACGGCCATTCTCTCCGCCGCGGGCCGACTCCCGGCCGCTGCCATCCCCCTACCACGCTGGTGAGCACCTCCGCGACTTCACCCAGACCTCCTCCTTCCCACGCGCTAGCTCCCTGCCGCCCTAAACCGCGGAATCGCCGGCGAGCCGCCGCCCAAGCGCGCCGGCGAGCGCCTCTGTGGCTCTGCTCT
Organism: Echinochloa crus-galli; assembly: GCA_900205405.1. Classification (NCBI taxonomy): domain Eukaryota; kingdom Viridiplantae; phylum Streptophyta; class Magnoliopsida; order Poales; family Poaceae; genus Echinochloa; species Echinochloa crus-galli. The sequence continues at coordinate 586,925 of OAMR01000185.1, forward strand.
GCTGGGGAAGAAGACCCCTGGCCCTTTTACGAATAACCCCCTGCAAGAATCCCTTTGCCTCACATAAATCCAGTCGAGCCCCTTTTGCAACTGTAACCCTGCTGTTTACCCTTTTCGCGAGCACTGTTGTGTGTGTCTTGCGAATCTTGCGACTTAACCCCTGTAGTCTATGGCTAATTGCACATAGGTCCCTGACATCCAATTTAATCCATAGACTATGCGTTTTAGCTCCGATTTAACCCGTTCTCGTTGCGTTAGCTTCATATCAACTTAAAATTATGATCTAGTACTGTTATTTACCATGTGACATATTTCTGAATTTTTATTTAATATTAAGTTGATTAAATGTTATCTAAATGCCTTTTCTTAATTAAAATTAAAATCTAATTAAGGTTATACGGTTTTTCATATTAATGTTAACATGATTAATCATTATTCATTAGTTTCCTAAATAAATACAATTAGGTTTCACCCCGGTTTTAATAAATAATATTAACATGATTAATATTTATAACAACTAGTTTTTTTTTCTAATTAAAAGAAATTTAGAGTTAAACTTCGAGCTTTGGTAAATAGTTGCTAATTTGATTAATATCAACATAAATGTGTTTCTGCCATAATAATGATTAGTACAACACAGACATAAAGGCATTCGATTAGATGTTCTCATATGATTTATTTAAGTTAATGCTTTAACTAGAATAATTTGTACTTTAACATTTACATTAAAATATGACTAGTTTACTTCGTCTTTTCTAAAATTTAAAATATAACTTGTATTTATTATTTATACATGATTTTATTTAAATTAAAATAAACAAAGCTTATAGTCTTTCATTAAATCCAAATCTTCCCATAGTTGTATCTTTTCAACCGTTGCTCCGTCTTCAGTGATTCTTGCGCTCACGTGACCATCGAACCAAGCCCTATCTTTTAGCGCGCTCTTTAAAAGCTTTTCCTTTGATTCGTGTATTGTTCTTAGTTGTATATTGTTTGTTTGCTTGTTTAGCTACTTGGGTGCTCGATGATTGCTGCGTCTAGAGGATTACGCTCTGAGTGCGATCAAGAAGAAGACTTTCAAGATCAAGAGCTGAAGACTATGAGTAAATATACTGGATTCGAGGCAAGTTATAGAACGGACAATCCTTGCTACCTACTCACTTGTAATACATTATTTCATACAATGCATGTGTCTAATATGATGTATCCTTTAAGGTTGTACCTAGTTTTTCATTATCCTATCCTTGTTTACCTTGGGTTATTGCATTTGGGGTAGAAATCTGCTAGGCGCAGCTACTATCACCTTTGTTTAATTGTTAAACTTGTACTAATGGTCCACTTCAACTTTAATGTTAAAACTTGCTTTTTAGCAACATGGATCAGGGTGCTAGGGCGTGTGCTTCGTGCTTGGCCCTAGTGTCTCTCTGTAAGGACTGGTTCTTAAAGCAGCAACCCAGGAGCCTGTCGCCACCGCCAGAACTATAATGGCTCTGGTCTTGGACAAGTAGCATGTACGGCTCTAGCTTGACAGTAGTTACCGACGGACCGATGGCGTTATGGGAAGCGCTCGTGAGAGTATGGTTTGATCCACCGAGAACGGGGATACCGTCGGCTATGCCTCGTTAGGCACAGTCCCGTGTTGGGAGCCACCGTGAGTGCGGGAGCTCCACACGTTGCGCTATTGTTGTTGGCATGTGATGCCGCGCTCTGGACGCCATTACCGCGCTCCGGACGCCATTGACCCTCCTATTCGGAGCGCCCTGGGAGTCAGTCAATCTCGGTGCCTTGGCCATGCTGCCTATGTTACCATAGCGGCTACTGTCTTGTTAGGGTGTCTTGTGAAAGCCTCGTAGCGTCCCTATGCAGTCACACCTCGGAAGTGTTGATGTGCGTGGTTGGGTGCAAAGTTCCTTTGAACTTTTACGCGACTGGTGGGTAAAGGGCGAAACCTCTGCAGAGTGTACGATCTATCATGATAGCCTTGCTCAGGGTCACGAGCGGCCTGGATTCTTTTTGATTAGAAGATGATGTTTATTTATGCTTAATGTTACTTACACTTTATTAATTGGGTTGCAACTGGGATTTCATTCACTCGTAGTAACTTGGATAATGTTAAAATGAATCAACTAAAAGTGCTAATGCAGTTAAGCCGTGTCAAGCCCTTTTTGAGCCTTCATACCCCGTGCTATACTTGCTAAGTAAGGCATTTATTTACGCTTGCTATTATTCAACAAAATCTCGGATGGGTAACAGATGAAGTTTCTTGAGGATCTTCCGTACTACTGAGTTGTGGTCAACCATTCAGTGTCCCTGTGGACTTGAGGCTCTACCTGTCGAGAGTGTTAGTCTTCTGCTGTGTTTTAGGTAAACTCTGATGCAAAACTATTTTTATTCGAGCATATGTATTCTGTTTCTTATAGTTGTTAACTATATGTGTTCTGTGGACTTCCTAGGCACACATATAGTAGCATTCGGGTTTCTGTGTAAATCCGGGTGTGACACTCTTGGAGGGATTTCAGTTCGGGTCTCGGTTTTGCGAGTCGTTGTTCTTTAGACCCGAACAAAGGGTTGAAAAGATTTGATCGGGCAGCATTTTGGAAAAAGATTTCAGGAAGTACCAACTATCATGCACCTCGCACGAACAGTATTCATAACCCCACTTTGTGTTTCATGCATCGTTGGGTGTCTATGACGGTATTTCCCGGGGCCGATGTGCGCCCCGTGAACACAATCGAGTTGCGGGTTCTTTATGCTATGGTTAAGCAAATTCTTTATTCGCCAGTGAAGGATATGGTTAGTCACTGGATTTCTCACATTTCGCGTGCGGGAAGCATGGCGATGACTTGTTTAGTCACTCGCCTCGCTACCCATCTGGGCGTTCTTCAGGGCGCCCGGCTCACGTACATTGAGATAGCACGTTCCATCGTGGATGCCGAGTACTTCGTGCAAGCCCACATGATACGGCGGACGCCTGACGCAACGCTGGTTATGATTTACTGTGGCTATACAACCGAAGTGCCTTTGCCTTGTGCAGCACTGAGGTTGTATACCACCCCTAAACTAACTCTTCAATTGAGGACCGAGTCGGACGATTCTCCACCTTGGAGAGAGCCCGCTTGGCACAGCGTTGCAGGTGACGGACCAGTCACGAGGGAATGATCTAGGCGTGACGCCGGGCTCGCCACCTCCCAGGAGAAAGAGGACGCACCACCAATGCCGCACCGACACACATCCGCATTCGAAGCCGCCTACGACACGTACACCGGCACTAGGACGTCCGGAGTAGGAGGCTCTGGGCAACACCAGGAACCAAACTACTTCGCCTCAGGACGCTGGGACTACGGCCAGAGCACGGACTCTGAGTGGTCTGGGAGCTGGTATGCAGGGGGGTACGACAATGCCTCCCAGCCATACACTCCTGGATACTCACAGTCCGCGCACTTCGACTACGGTCAGGAGCTGTCCTACATCTCTGACCGAGTCGATGTCATCGACGACCGTACTTGAGATATCCAAGACACGCTACCCCGCCATTCTCAGTATCACCAAGAGAATAGCGGGATGGTAGCGTCCATCCAGCATGACGTCCACGAGCAGGCGGACCAGTTGACGCATTACCTTTCGAGGTTTAATCCCTACTAGTGAAGAATCCAAGCTTGGGGGAGGACCCCCATTTAGGTACGTCCCGATTTACCCAGCACTTTGATCATTCAATTGCATTTTCCTTACCCTTCATGCTTTAGTTTGCATTTAAAAAATATTTCACTTGAATAAAATAACTCCCAACTATGCATGGAATGAATCATATGCCTCTCACTTTGGAAATGATGAATAGTTGCTCTGTCATTAATTTTGCAAGTGCTTTGTTGCAACTAGTTGCTTGATAATGCTTGAGTTATTTGGCATGAGTGAAAATGAACCTGAAAACCTTGTGGGAGCACATGCTTTATTCCAAGTCTAAGTTGTTGTGGGATTGATATAGTGAGACTATGGTTAAGTTCTATTTTTTCTCTTAGTACGGCGAAAATCTCGGAGATTTATGCTTTCAAAATGAAACAAGTTCCTCATTGGTCAAAACACCTACTAGAGTCATATGATAAGCCTAGTTGAAAATTTCTATTCATATGCTGCTTCTTATCTTAGTGAGCTTTGTCAAATTGCTGTGACCTTTGAGTGAAGCTTTCATACTCTTAGAAATCGAGATCCACATACACACACCACCTCTCACTTGCAATTCCTACACTGGGAGTTAGGAACCATTTGCCATCATTCATCCACAAAAATAAATGTTCCATGTTCTATGATTCCCCTCTCCAAATATTCTTGATAGAGACATGGGCTATCCAAAAAGAAAAGCATGCCAAAGAAGCATGGCAAAAATAAAGAAAAAAAATAAAAGCATGCCAAAAGAGCATGGCAAAAAGAAGGAGAAAAAGAAAAGCATGCCAAGTGGCATGGAAAAAAATATGAGAATAAAAGATAGCCCATGTTCTAGAAAATAAATCAAGGAGAGGAAGATTCATCCCAAGGAGTTCCACCATATTCCATTCCATCATATTCCATTCCACCATATTCCACTCCATCCATCCCACACACTTGCACTTCTCGATCTTAAGATATGATTTGTTTCTTTAGAGATCCGGTCTTTGACTTAGCAAAATATAAAATGCATGCATGCCTTCATCCTTTGTCCCTGAGCCACGCAAAAAGCCACAGTAGATGATAGGATGAAAAAGAAGGCACAAGCCTTTGGTGAGGATTCAAATACACTTGAGCGATTGAGTGTGCCATTTGAGGAACAATTTAAGTTTTTCAAAACTTGTGAAAAAAACTCCGAGATGGGATCCTGAAAAGGGTAGAGTGGAATTAAACTGAGTTTAAACTGTTCATCATTTCAACCGCCCAAGATAAGGAGATTGCTATAAGCCCCATAGGTAAAATGGTGAATTAAAACTTTGCCTATGATTCAAGCATTTTTTACCACTAGTTGTTTATAAAGTTACCTGCAAAAGAAATGACATTGTACCAACTCCTAATCCACTGAGCCTAAGTCTTTATCTTTGCTCGAGGACGAGCAAAGAGCTAAGCTTGGGGGAGCTTGTTGGCGGTGGTTACAACCCAATTTCGACCACCAATACTCGGGAATAAATGAGATTTTATGCAACATTCCATTTACTTAGGTTTTATTTCTAATAAAGTTCCACGAGTTTTGGTGAGTGTCACTTGTGCAGGTACAACTAGAACAAATACACGCTATTGGGGCCGGAAATGACCGAATCCGCCGAACGACACTGTTCGGCCGGTTACCCCCCTTAGCCGTGCATGCCACCGGGAGTCGTCCACATCAACGAGCATCAAACGAACACAACGTACGCCACGTAGACAACCGCCATCTCATCCCAGAGCACTGCCACATCAACTTGGGCCCATACATCAAGAAGACAATCAACAGAAGGCAGCCCAAGGGAGGTCCAGCAGCAAAGGCGGTGTAGGGGGCTGGCCCGGGCCTCCAGGCCCGTTCGGCCGAACAGGCCCATTCGGCCGAACCGCCCCCACTGCACCACCGACCCCAGGGAGCAAGGCTCGGCCCTTGGATACAAAGGCGGCAGGATGGACGGTTCGGCCGAACAGGTCGGTTCGGCCGAACCGCCATTCCTCGCCCGAAGTCCCAGGGGGTACCCCCTGGCTCCCTTGGTCGTTACTCCTCCAGACCGCCATGGACTCCTATATAAACAGTGTCACTTTACTTGTATCACACACACCAAGCCAAGGAGCTCTTTCATTCCACTTGTTCTAGTAGAGTTAGGATAGTTTAGTTGGGAGTTAGAGTTGAGTCGAGCTGTGCCTCGGAGGTTCCGGAGTCGTCTTGTATCTTTTACTTTTCCTTTTGTAAGACTTTGAGTTATCAATATAGTTATCTTTATCACTTTGCCTTTGTCATTTATATCTTGCTTCTACTTTATTCTAGTTACATCTATATATTGTTTAGACTATAGTCAGTTATAGTTCTAGTGCTTGTAGTCTTGTATAAGTCTTTGTCTTGGCTAGTTCTTCGATCTTGCTTGATACTGGAGGTGAATTGTTACCAAGAGTGTTGACAAGGTTGCTTGCTCTTGCTAGCAGAGTAAGTAGTTGTTGACTAGTGTAGGAGTGGTTCCTAGCCTAGCCAGTGGCCTTAGAGTATTCCCGTCGCAACGGAGGTGGTAGCCGTGAGGTGGTGACAGCCCTTTCGGTCTTCGTAGTCCATCACGTTATTTCCGGTTCGTAGGATCCCCCAGTTGAGAATTGGTGGCACCCCTTCTCATCCCTTTCTATGTATCACGGGTTCCCTTGTCCCGAAGCTAAGCCAATAGAGTTATTCCAGATCTCCTAGTGCTGGCTCTGTGTCCCGAAGCTAAGACATTAGAGTTATCCCAGATCTCCTAGTGCTGGCTCTGTAGCCGTTGTATCTCTAAGCTAGAGTGACATAGGTAGACCATTATTAACAAATAATGCAGATGAATAGACAATGGATAGTCCTCTATCTCTTCTCGTTGTCCTCCCAGCTATCTATCTCTTCTCTCCCTTACCTGAGTATCCCTTGAGCTGTGTGTCCGGTATATCCACTCCTATCCAATACCGTTATCCCCTGTCTTGTTTAGTTGTGTACCTTTCTCTGATAGTCTTGAATACCTGTTTACTAGTACTCTTGCGGAAAATATAAATTACGATACCTCGGGATACTCCCAGGTGAAGTGCTACAGCGGTGATTCTGTGCGCTGGCAGAATATTTATATATTTTACTAAGCCATAAGGAAAACCACTAAAACACTCCTTACCCTAGTACTAGGATTCTCAATTCTGATATTGGATCGTAAGAAGTGCCAACAACGTCCAGCAAGTGTGCTCGTGGCACTATATCATCTTGCACCGGGGTGCTTGCAGTGCGGGGCTACAAGCAAGGTGGGAGAGGAGAAATCTCCAAGTCCCTGAAAATGGAGTGATTGAGGTGGTGTGCCAATATCGTGGTGGCGATTGTGTGCCTGTGGTCTCTCTCCCTTGACGGCCGGCCGCCCCTCCCTTTTATAGACCAAGGGAGGGGCGGATTACAGTATAGAGTACATTGTGATCTACAGGGAGGCGCACTGGAGAGCATGGCGCTGGGCGTGTCGTCGTCCTTGCTCCTGGTGGGGATTTATGGCGTACTCCGGGTTCCGCGGGCGTCGTGGTTGCCCCCGTGTTCCTATCCTAGAGTGGCTTCGAGGGGTAGCGTTGGCCATGTCCGTGCCTGGTCATCGTCCACCTGTTGGCTCGAGGGCGTCGCCATGCCGTTCGAGGGCCTGGCTACTAGAGAAGGACGGGAGTTGGCAGCATAGGGGTCGGAGTGGCGGCCGCTGTTGAGCACAGTGCGCGGCGTGCCCGATTCGCCGGGGGATGGCCGAGAGTTGGTGGATTTGACCCGGCCTTCGTCAGCCTTGCGGTCGTGCCTGACCGGAGTCAGCGCCTGGTCGTCGTCCGTACGCCCTTTCGAGGGTGCCCCGTGCCCGTTCGAGGGCTGCCTTGCGGGGGAAGGACGGGAGCCGGTGGCACAGTGCTATGGAATGATGCCTGCCAGTCAGCATAGGGCGTCGCAGGCCTCGCATAGTGCTGCGCACGCCTGCACAGTGCCGGTGAGGCCGCGCAGTGACCGGAGCAGGTAGAACAGTGGGCCTTGCGGTGTCAGCGGCACGGCGTGGGGAGGGATTGCCTTTTGACTTTGGCGCCTGGCTGATGGAGCGGGCATTTAATGCCGCTGTCAGGCGAAGTGGCACTACTAGAAATGTTAATATGTATGACGTTCAGTTTTCGTCGTAGTAGAGCTCCAATTCGTCTTTAAAAAATTTCTATGATGAATTAATGGCGAAATGTCATTCGTCGAAGACGGAGCGTCAAGTTTGTTTGTCCGAGACGAAAATACATATTTCCTCATAAAACACGTTGTTGTTCAATGACAAAAACCACTTGCCGCCTGATTTCTGTCACGGAAATTTTGATCCACGTGGCACGGTCCATGCTGGCATGTGATGTGGATTGGTCAACGTGGCATGATCCATGCTGGCATGTGAGGTGGCAGTTGACGTGGCATCCCATGTGGCCAGTTCCTGAAGCTGATATGGAGCATTCTGGTTGGTCCACGTGGCACGTCCTGGTTCGTCCAGGTGGCGCGTTCTGGTTGGTCCACGTGGCTCGTTCTGGTTGGTCCACGTGGCACATTCTTGTTGGTCCACGTGGCGCGTTATGGTTGGTCCACGTGGCGCGTTATGGCTGGTCCACGTGGGACGTTATGGCTGGTCCACGTGGGGACGTTATGGCTGGTCCACGTGGCGTGTTATGGCTGGTCCACGTGGTGCGTTCTGGCTGGTCCACGTGGCGCGTTCCGGTTGGTCCACGTGGCGCGTTCCGGTTGGTCCACGTGTCACGTTCCGGTTGGGACTACATTTTTCCAGTACATCCAATAAAATAAAAAAACAGCCCTTACATAAAGCTCTACCAAAGGGCTGTCTCTTATACACATCTAGATGTGTATAAGAGACAGGTACAGTACGGTCTCGAATGCTACAACTTCTGGAATGCTACAGCTTCTTCGACAGACAAATTCTAAATCTAACATGTCTGAACCTATCTAAACAACAACACACTCTTTTATTTGTAATCCTTACTTCATAATTGGAGATCATGCAACAATTACTTGTCTTCAATTCCAAACCTTTTTGGGAAGCTGAGCTTGTTTCATATCTGCAATGTAAGGCATAGATGTAATAAAGATCAAGACATTTTTAAATGTTAAATTAGCAGACCTAAACTGATTTCCCATTGAACTCAAAAAACAATGCCACTAACTGATGGTCCATTGAACAAAATTTTTAATGTTACATTAGCACACCTAAACTGATGGTCCATTCATTCAAAAAGAAGTAGAGCCAATATTTTACTGTTATTTTGAAAATATTCCAAATTCCCCCAAGGTTGATTTTACCAGCGAAGTAGGGTCTATGCACATCTGAGTTGTCTCGTGCAGGACATAGCAAGAGGAATAGTTGCATACCTGTCAAGAAGATTTGAGCACAGCTCCTCAAATTTAGCCCTGGTAAGAGTTGTCTCAATATGATTGGGCCCATCCACAGAATCTATCTGTATTAAAAGGCAAACTGAATGAAGCACAAATAATATTAGTATCTACTAACTGGAAGAAAGCAATGCTAAAAGATGGTTGGTTTGAGAGAACTGACCTGATATTTGTTTGGTTCAGGGATGAAAGCTCCATCTTTGCCTTTTCAGCTGCTTCTGTCAATCTCTGCAAAGCATGCTGTTGACACGAAAACGCGCCAACAAACTTGAGATTGATCAAACGCGCAGCGCAGCCGTCACAACGGCCAACTCCTGACCACCCGGGGCAAACCGGTAACCGGTCTGACCGGTTTACAGAACCGGTCTGACCGCTTTCTGTCGGGAGGTCGTGAAGACCTAGAAACTCAAGCTCGGGAGGGACCCCGTCGGAGCTCGAGCTGATCTAGGGTTGCTCTAGGGTCGGCAGGCCACCTAGAACGTCCTTGAACGTCGTGGAGACGAGCAAAGAACAGAATATAGGGGTTGGAAAAGATTAGGGTTTGAGAGATACACAAAAATAAAGATAAAAGTGTTTGATTCGATTGGGAATACCTCAATCGGCCGTCTAGCCTTTATATTTATAGGCCGGGGAAGTCTTACCCCTTTCGAATAGGTTACAATATGGGATTAAACTCGGAATCCTAATCCTACGTACAAATAATTTCACAAGTGAAAGTGATCTTATGATTTTTCCCAAAAGAAAAGTAAAATTGATCTTATTATTTTTTATGTATGAACATTATATACGTACAGTAAATGCACTTAAGGAAGATACGGATGGATCAATTCTTCCGGAAGCTGCATATCCCGTAAAGTGGGATAACAACGATAGTCCTCCAGTGGCTCCACCTGTGACTGAGAGAGGTATATGCCTTCAGTACCACAAAAGCTGCATATCCAAGAATCACGTTATTATTTTTCTACTCATAGAGTAAAGTTATATCTTCAGATGTGCAGTCTATATTCCGATTCAGTTTCTAATAATTGAGCCATCGTTTTGTTCACACAGCTGCGCCAGCGCCTGGTCATGGTTTACATGTCCAGAAGGGAATGCTCTTCCTGCGCACGAGTCTGTACCCAGGTGCAACATTACCGCAAGGCACGAAGCTTGCCACCAATGGATCGACAAGCCCCAGGGAATTCATGTCCAAGGTCAATTCTGACGTGGCCCCTTTCGGGTACGGTCACCTCGAGGTCCACTTAGTGAAATAATTTGTAGCAACTAACACAAAACGATGTCCTTTTGATGATGGAGGATTAATTTGTCCAATAAAATCCAATCCCCAACCTCGGAACGGCCATGGCTTAATAATAGGATGCATTAATGCAGCAGGAACAAGTTGCAAATTCCCAAACTTCTGACATTCCTCACATCCCTTGTAATACTTGAAACAATCCACCATCATAGTAGGCCAATAGAAACCGGCTCGTCTAAGTAACCACTTCATCTTTGGAGCCGATTGATGTGTACCACAAATACCTTCATGGACTTCAGCCATGGCAACCTTGGCCTGATCCGAGTCAAGACATTTCAACAATAAATCTTCGGCGTTTCGACGATAGGGTTCATCACCAAGTAAAACGTACTTGAATGATATTCGCCGAATTTTTCTTTCCGCACCATGACCAGGATCTTTCAAATAAGCAATAATAGGCACTCTCCAATCCTGATCTTCAACTTTGGATTGATTAGCATTATCCAAAGGATTTTTGCTTCTGTCAGGGGACAAAGCGGTCTGACCGCTTTTAGAACCGGTCAGACCGGTTCTGGCAGTACAACCGGTCTGACCAGTTTCTGAAACCGGTGTGACCGGTTCGTCCAGAACCAGAACCTCGGCTTTTGTTCGCATCAGTTTTTGGGGATAGAAATATTTCTTTGCAACCATATAACCAGATGCTTTCTGAGCCAGAGTATTTGCCTTATTATTATCTTCTCTCGGAATATGTCTTATAGTGAATTCATCAAAAGAAGCAATGATATCGAGACATCTATCAAGATATGCATTTAATGAACCATTATAACATTGGCATACCTTTGATACTTGATGTACCACCAGGAGCGAATCACCAAAAGCCCCAACATGTTTTACTCCCATGTCTTGCAAAAATTCCAAGCCAAATAGAAGAGCTTCATATTCAACTTGATTATTGGTTCGCTTTTCTTCCAATCGGTTTGAAAACTCAAAAACGGCGCCACTTGGAGAAATCAAAACAGCACCAATTCCTTGCCCATCATTGCAAACCGATCCATCAAAGTATAGCTTCCATGGTGTACAAGTAACATAGCCGACGTCGATTTCACAAGTATCATTAATCCGATGTTCAACAATAAAATCGGCTACAATTTGACCTCTCATTGATTTCAAAGGTTCACAAGTCAAATCATACTCAACCAAAGCATAAGCCCACTTGCCGACTCTTCCACTAGATATCGGCTTTTGCAACATATGTTTAATCACATCGGTTTGACACAACACGATGCAAGTACTAGATAGTAGATAATGCCGCAATTGAGTACAAGCATGATACAAGGATAAACATAGCTTCTCAATGAAAGTATACCTTGTTTCTGCATCAATGAGCCGTCGGCTTACATAAGCAATCACATACTCCTTATCGCCGATTTCTTGAGTCAAAACAGCTCCAATAGTTCTATCTTCAGCCGCCACATAAAGTCTGAATGGAACTCCTCGCTTAGGCGCCCTAAGCACCGGTGGTGAAGACAAGTACTCTTTGATTTTATCAAAAGCTTCTTGCTGTTTTGCCCCCCAAGTAAAATCGGCTTCATTCTTTAGCCGAAGTAAAGGAGTAAAAGCATCAACCTTTCCAGACAAGTTAATTATAAATCTTCTCAAGAAATTTACCTTGCCTAGAAACTTTTGCAAGTCCTTCTTGCAAGTAGGAGCTTCGACTTTCTTCATAGATTCAATTCTCTTGGGATCAACTTCTATGCCGTTCTCATGAATAACAAACCCAAGAAACTTCCCAGCCGAAACACCAAAAGCACATTTGAGTGGATTCATCTTCAAACCATACCGTCGCATCCTCTCAAGAGCAAGTAAGCTTTCAATCTTTTGTCGGTTACCTCATCAATATTATCCAACATCAAATTGTGGTAATCAACAGCATCAAGGTCATTTTGCTTAGCCAATCTATAAGCACTCAGATTTACCTCAACAGGTAAAACGGCTTCTTGACCATATACAAGCTCAAAAGGAGTAACCTTAGTAGCACCATGTCTAGATATACGATGAGCCCATAATGCTTCGGACAAAACTTCATGCCATCTCTTAGGATTTTCTGCTACCTTTTTCTTGATCAATTTAATCAAAGTTTTATTACTTGACTCGGCTTGTATTTAACATCTTTAAATCTTTTAAAATAATCGAGAACCGATTCTTCTCGGCTTTGCTTAACCGATGTTAAATCAGATAATTTAGCTTCGTTTTCTCCGCTAAAGAAATGATCATGAAATTTACGCTCCAATTGAGTCCAATTTTGAATAGAGTTAGGAGCAAGCGAAGAAAACCATGAAAAGGCAGTTCCAGTTAAAGATAATGAGAATAACCGTATACGCAATGCCTCATAAAATGATGCCTCTCCTAATTGCAAAACATATTGGCTAATGTGTTCCCAAGGAGTTCTATTGTCTTCACCACTGAATTTAATAAAATCAGGAACACGCCAACCATTAGGATAAGGAACCAAATCAAATTCAGGCGGATACGGTTTCTGATATAAGCGTGAACTACCCAATTCAAGCCCGAGTCTTACATACGAGAAATTGGCTTCCCGTTGATGTGCCCTCTCATATACAAAGCCTTGAGATGATTTTCTGATTCACTAGGCTTCTGAAACACAGCATCTCGCGGCCCAAGTTGAAGATGAGAAATTTCCTCCTCCGGCACCACATAATAGTCAGAAGATAAATATACAACATTAACTTCCATGTTGTCACGCTCTGGAGAAGGCTCAAAATCAACTAACTCTTCATCTTCAACCACTGGAGGAATTGGCGGAGTAGTTTTGATGGTTGAAGAAGCATCAGCCCCCGCTTCTGTCATCAAACCGGTCTGACCAGTTTCAGAAACCGGTCTGACCGCTTCTGCAGCGGTCGGCTGACCCAAACCGGTCTGACCGGATTCAGAAACCGGTCTGACCGCTTCTGCAGCGGTCGGCTGACCCAAACCGGTCTGACCGGATTCAGAAACCGGTCTGACCGGTTGTGCTACTGATTGCACAACGGGTTTAGCTTGCCAAATCTTGGTCTGAGGAATCATAGGCCTGTATTTGTTGAAGTATTCATCCCTCATCTTCTCAGCTTCCTGTTCCCTTTTCTCTTTGTTCCTCAAACGCTGTAGCTTTCGCTTCTGTGTATGAGTCAACCCAGAAGGACACCATCTTGGCTGAAAAACTTTCTTAACGCCTTTGCTACTGCTAGCTTCCCCATTGACCATGATCGGCTTCTTGACTGGAACAGGAGCCGAATCTCCAATGACCATCGGCTTTGTACCCAAGTCTTGTATAGCCACTGGAATCTCGCCAATTTTTATGAATTCATTGGCTTGGGCTTGCACATCCTCCTTTTTCTCCTTGATACGGTATTCTTGCTTAGGAGGAGCTTGAAGATTTGGCTCAGACCGAAACCGGTCTGACCGGTTCACAGAACCGGTCTGACCGCTTTGGAAAGCGGTCAAGCGACCTGTTTGGTATGAGCTTAATCGGTTATGCACCGAATTTCCAGTAGTATCACCACGACGTTTATAATCTGTAGGACTGTTCCATCGTTGTGGTGACCTTTGTCTCTTTTTTGTCGGCCGATCAACTTGAACGGCCTTTGTATACTTGTTCATGAGCTGAGAGAATGTAGGTCCTTGCTTCAGAACCCTCCCTTGAATCTTCGGCTCATTGAATTTCCAAGTACCCACTTCCGGGCGCTTAGGCTTGAAAGTTCTTAGACGGTCTGGAGACAAACCGGTCTGACCGGTTCGGGAAACCGGTCTGACCGGTTTCGCCTGGCTAGCGGACCGATTCTCTTCCAAAGAACTTCCTTGCCCCCCGGGCCTTGATGTGTTAAAAGTAATCTTCAAAGACTCTTTTCCATCCAGAGTCCACCCAATCATCACTGTTCTGGCCGGAACTTTATCATCAACTTTTTCTGGCCTCTTCTTCCCTTTAGCTCCATCTGCTTGTTCCGGCCGAATCAGCATCTTGGTGTTTACATCCAAGGTATGAACAGGGAAAGGAGCCTTGTCAACTTGCATTTCAGCGAGCACCAATCGACCTTCATTAAGGGCCGATTGTACATGTCGTCGAAAAACATTGCAATCATTCGTTGCGTGAGAAAATGAATTATGCCACTTACAATATGCACGGTTTTTTAATTGATCGGCTGGTGGAATTGCATGAGAAAGTTTAATAAAGCCATTCCTAAGCAATTCATCAAAAACACGATCACATTTGGCTACATCAAAAGTAAATTTCTCTTCTTGCCGATTTTTCTGAATCGGCTTCAATGAAGGACAAGAACTAGGTTTACTTTTGGATGACCAAACAAACTCAGCAGCATAAATCTCTCTATCATCGTCCGAAGAATCAGAATCATTATCAACAATGTGCACATTCGAACGATGGGGTTTAGCAGATTCTTAATGAGACCGTAAGCCTACAAAAGCCAAATCTGCTAAATCCTTTTCAGAAACAGTTATGTTGAAGCATCGGTTCTTAACATCTTTAAATCTCTTAAAATAATCAAGAACCGATTCCTCTCGGCTTTGCTTAACCGATGTTAAATCAGATAATTTAGCTTCGTTTTCTCCGCTAAAGAAGTGATCATGAAATTTGCGCTCCAATTGAGTCCAGTTATGAATAGAGTTAGGAGCAAGCGAAGAAAACCAAGAAAATGCAGTTCCAGTTAAAGATAATGAGAACAACCGTATACGCAATGCCTCATGAAAAGATGCTTCTCCTAGTTGCAAAATATACTGACTAATGTGCATATGTTCCCAAGGAGTTCTATTATCTTCGCCACTGAATTTAATAAAATCAGGAACGCGCCAACCATTAGGATAAGCAACTAAATCAAATTCAGGCGGATACGGTTTTTGATATAAGCGTGAAGTACCCAATTCAAGCCCGAGTCTTGTTCTAAGTGTATTAGCTATATCTTCTTTAAACTTAGCTAACTCGGCTTGATAATTCCCATCACCTCTATTTTGTGGAAAACGAGGAACATTATACGTTGCACTTTGAGAAGTACTCGGAATCGGCCCGTGAGACGCGCCAGATCCGTGGGGTATACTTCCTGCAACCGCAGTGCGTGGAATAGAGTAAACAGGACCAGAAGCAACCGTATTAGATAAAACCATCGCACCCGGCGCCCCTGCACCCATGGAACCAGTCTGACCACCAGAGGAGGCCAAACCGGTCTGACCGGTTGTGAAAACCGGTCTGACCGGTTCGTGGACCGAACCAGGGTGAAGTGATTGTCCCGCATAGAAATTCATCGGCATACCTGAATTAGGATCTAAAACATGTTCTGGCACGCCTGATGAGCTAGGAGTTGAGTTAGGCAATTCATTAAATTCTATATTATTTTTACCCTTATTAGAATTACCCGACATATTAGCAATCAACTCACTAGTAACAGTTTGTGCAGCAAGTAATTTATCATCCATCATGCGAGGATTCGCCAGTTACCTTTGGAAGTTCTTTAACTTGGTCGTTTGCCAACTTGAAAGCCGGCATGACGAATTCCTCCACTCTCTTGACAAGACCACCGCGATCTTTCTTGAAGCCCTTCAGGAATTGCGTCCTGAAGTGCTCCTCAGCGATCAGGTACCGCTTCTGCTCCTCGTTCGTGAGCTCTTCCATCGTCGCGGCGATGATGTTGTCTTTGTCAAGGTCGCACGTTGATCCAGACATAATTGGAGTAGATTAAATCGGTCTTGAAACAATGTTACATTAGCACACCTAAACTGATGGTCCATTCATTCAAAAAGAAGTAGAGCCAATATTTTACTGTTATTTTGAAAATATTCCAAATTCCCCCAAGGTTGATTTTACCAGCGAAGTAGGGTCTATGCACATCTGAGTTGTCTCGTGCAGGACATAGCAAGAGGAATAGTTGCATACCTGTCAAGAAGATTTGAGCACAGCTCCTCAAATTTAGCCCTGGTAAGAGTTGTCTCAATATGATTGGGCCCATCCACAGAATCTATCTGTATTAAAAGGCAAACTGAATGAAGCACAAATAATATTAGTATCTACTAACTGGAAGAAAGCAATGCTAAAAGATGGTTGATTTGAGAGAACTGACCTGATATTTGTTTGGTTCAGGGATGAAAGCTCCATCTTTGCCTTTTCAGCTGCTTCTGTCAATCTCTGCAGAGCATGCTGCTTTTCTTTAAGCAAGTCAATACCATCATCATTCTTCAAGTTTCCAGCCGGCCACTGGACAATTCTCTAGAAGTGAAAATTGTATTATAGGTACATATCTTGCAAAAGCTTTGAATTATAGCAATAAATAGAGATTAGTGATAATTATAGTTCTGCAGAGAAGGAAATTATCAATCAAGTATTAGTACTTTAGACTAGGATAAACAGTAGCACTAAGTAAGACCTGAACTCATTGTCTCACTTTACCTCTTGACCCTACTCTAATATATCCAGATAACATGCTGTACAAAAAATGCAAATAAAAATAAGATTCTGATACATCGAGTGTCTACAACATTAATTTGTTGCAAGGAGTGTTTGGTTAGCTTCTATAGTTTGCCACAAGGTTAACCAACATGTTATGATCTATTAGCAACTACAAAGTGGTTCACAGTGAGACATAGACACAGAAATGCAGATAGCAAAAAAGAACAATCAGTGGGTAAACAATATTACACTAGCAAAATATTTGCCAAAAGAATATTAATAGGAACAAACATGCACATGTAGTTCTGATTACGATAGAGAAGTATCCTTTGTTCATGTGCTATCTCGTCACAACCAACCAACAGCAAGCACAGGTATTCAATCTAGGAAAGTCACAGTCCTACATGTAAGCAGAGATATAAAAAGGCAAAAAACAAAATAACTAAATAAAACAAGCCACTAGCAGACTTATCCAATTGCATGCCTCCATTGCCAAGACAAGACTTCTTTGTGCTACGTAACATATATTAGTATTGATCAAAGACTAAACATGATGTGTCAGTCAAATTATTAATGCTTTTAGATGTCTGCACAACTACATAGGAGCTTTCAAGCCCCAACTCTATATCAGCTTTAGAAACGATTATCTGCAGCAGCGCAGGTAACAACTATGGAATCAGCAGGGAAAAGCCATGATGACTTAAACTATTCAAATATTCAGTGAACATGAAATGGAATCAGCAGGGAGCAAGATAGTTATTATATTCTTTTGCAGGCCTAGAAGGAATCAGTCAGGATGTAAAAGCCACAAACAGCTTGCATACATAACAAACTCAGGCAATCCAATCGACAAATGGATACAGAGAAAATACAACGGACCTGGGATCTAGAGGCAAGGAGCACACGCGTTGGGGGATTACCTCAGTGTGACAAGAGCACACACATTGGGGAGGAGCACGAGGCCGGGGACGAGCTTGACACAGAGAGCACGAGCAAGAGCAGTGTGTTGGCCTTGCCGGCATCCAGCATCGCGGCCTCCGTTAGGGCCTCCCCAATGCGCGCGTCGTCGAGGCGAGACGCCATCCGTGGCGTGAGGTAGCTGCGGCCCTGCGGCGCGGGACGTGCCTCGATGCGCCACCTCCCGACAGGCCCTCGCAGCTCGCCATCCCGAATAGACTAGATCTGGGGGAGGCGGCTCCACCGTGCTAGGGATTTGTGGGAGGGGAGGGAAGGGGACGGCATCGGACCCTTCTTTGCCGCCTTGGTGATCATCTCGTCCACCTACCAACCATCATCAAACGCCCCCACATCAATCAACAAATCGAACTAAGCACGGAAGCAAACGACGCCCGAATCGAATCGAGGAATGAGAAGGGAAAGCACTCAGGTAGGGGAGAGAGAGGTGAGGCCCTCGGCTTGGTGGAGCCCCTCGGCAGAGCCGCACGCGACTTGCTCGCAGAGGGAGGCGGCCTCATCCCCGGCGCCGGCGGCGCACGCCAGGAAGCGGTGCTCGACCTCCATCCAGGTTGCGGTGGCCCGCGAAGATCTCGGCTGCGTGGGCGTTGGCCCGGGCGTCGTCGCGGCGGCGCGCACGTAGCTGGCGGAGCTGGTCCTCGGCGGCGAGCAGGGCGCAGGCGTAAGCAGGGGAGGGAGCGAGGAGTGAGCGGGAGGCTTGGGCGCAGCCGCGTAGGCGTGAGTGGGGGAGGGGGGCGGGAGATGTTTCGAGGTTTCAGCCGTTTATATACTGAAGGCGTGCGATCATAGCCATCAAATCTGAGATGGACGGCCACAAATAGTTGGGCCATGCGGCCGAAGCAGGCCTTGTCTAATTCCTTCTTTGTAAAACTTTTTGTTTTTCTTTTTATTGCACCATTGTGAAGTATCACATAAAAATAATTATCTTATATGCATCAACTCATTTTGTATATATAATAGACTACATATAAGTTGTCTTATAGAAGTTTAAAGAACTTTGGAACTGATTTACTATTTTCTATATGTTAAATGAATTTCTAAGCGGTTATCAAAATTAATTTCAAATTGAACTACATGTGCACCTAATAAGATACCAAAAATTGTATAAAAAATTAAATTAGGCTTATATGTTCCATTCTATTCCATTTCATAGAGATACATGAAAAAATTAACTATCTTCTATGGACAATTCAAACTTCTTCCTCAAAATTACCATGTAATAATTACAATAATATCCAAATTTGCTCAAAAAATTCTATAATTGATATTACAACATAATATTGGTCCATAAGCTTGCCACAAAATTTTAGATAGTTTTGGTGAAATAAGACCATACATTGTTCACAATTGGATACATCTCTCACATAGTACTCTAGTCTAACTTTGAGGTTTAACTAGCGTATTACATTTTTAAACTCATATGGAACTCAAACTTATATAGAACCTTATGTTCACCCTACCATTACAAAATATGAAGTTAGATGACCAATTGTTATAGAAAATATATAGTTTATCAATTCTCTTTCTATGTAAAAAAGAAGTTATATAAAAACGAGATGAAAATGGAAATAAGTATGCAAACAAACGACATAACATGAAATATCGCGATTTTAGAAAAAATAAGAAATAAAAATCACCGAATTTGGAGTTTGTATGATCAAGAAATACTAATTACAAATTCTAATTATAGATTAAAAAAAATGGTGCAGTGAGTAAGCTGTGCGCGCCACGTGCCCCAACACCCCCTCACGGCCTGCTTTGGATCCGCAGCGAAGCAATTCAACCAACTGATTGGAGCCACGTGGTCGCGAGATGCAGATTTGGTATATATGAATTACCATCCTCATCCTAGTAGTAGCCGAACTGGTAAGGCTCAAACTACCCAAACTCAAGGTCGCGGGTTCAACCCCTGTTTGCGCACTCTTTTTTTTTTGCAGTGGCATTTTTTTTTGCTGTGGCAGGCTTAGCCCCTCGGCATCTTTGCCCAGGCGTCTGCTCATCACGCGAGTGATGCGCCGTCACGTGTTGTCTAAAAAAGCGGACACGTCTCTAATTTTTCTATTGAGCTGCTGTTGGGTTGATTGTTTGGTCAGTTGTTCCCATCTAGACTGATTGCGCGCGTAGGTGTTCCCACCTGGTGACATGCGTACATTTACTTTTTGCATGCGATGGTGTTTAGGAAAAAAAGTCATTACTTTTAAACCAAACATCTAAATTAAATTCCGATCACACCATAATACTTATTGGGATAAAATCTTCAAAACAAGATCTCACATGACTATATTTAGATGATATTTTTTTGCGAATACTTTTTATCAAACTAGAAATGAGTCCACGTTGCGAACAGATTGTTGCACATGGAGAACATAAGAACCCACGTTGCAAACAAATTACTGCATATGGAGAACAAATCAGTCCACATTGCGAAAAAATTACTACACATAGAGAACATGTAAGTCCACGTTGTGAACAAATTACTGTACATAGAGAACAAATGAGTTCACGTTACGAACAAAATTACTACACATGGAGAACAAAAGAATCCACGTTGCGAACAAATTACTACACATGAAGAATAAATCAATCCACGTTGCGAACAAATTACTG
>OAMR01000185.1:608975-638626 GCA_900205405.1 Echinochloa crus-galli
TATGGACAATTCAAACTTCTTCCTCAAAATTACCATGTAATAATTACAATAATATCCAAATTTGCTCAAAAAATTCTATAATTGATATTACAACATAATATTGGTCCATAAGCTTGCCACAAAATTTTAGATAGTTTTGGTGAAATAAGACCATACATTGTTCACAATTGGATACATCTCTCACATAGTACTCTAGTCTAACTTTGAGGTTTAACTAGCGTATTACATTTTTAAACTCATATGGAACTCAAACTTATATAGAACCTTATGTTCACCCTACCATTACAAAATATGAAGTTAGATGACCAATTATTATAGAAAATATATAGTTTATCAATTCTCTTTCTATGTAAAAAAGAAGTTATATAAAAACGAGATGAAAATGGAAATAAGTATGCAAACAAACGACATAACATGAAATATCGCGATTTTAGAAAAAATAAGAAATAAAAATCACCGAAT
The DNA here is from genome assembly GCA_900205405.1 of Echinochloa crus-galli. Taxonomy (NCBI): domain Eukaryota; kingdom Viridiplantae; phylum Streptophyta; class Magnoliopsida; order Poales; family Poaceae; genus Echinochloa; species Echinochloa crus-galli. Next base: position 609,438 of record OAMR01000185.1, read on the forward strand.
TTGGAGTTTGTATGATCAAGAAATACTAATTACAAATTCTAATTATAGATTAAAAAAAATGGTGCAGTGAGTAAGCTGTGCGCGCCACGTGCCCCAACACCCCCTCACGGCCTGCTTTGGATCCGCAGCGAAGCAATTCAACCAACTGATTGGAGCCACGTGGTCGCGAGATGCAGATTTGGTATATATGAATTACCATCCTCATCCTAGTAGTAGCCGAACTGGTAAGGCTCAAACTACCCAAACTCAAGGTCGCGGGTTCAACCCCTGTTTGCGGCACTCTTTTTTTTTGCAGTGGCATTTTTTTTTGCTGTGGCAGGCTTAGCCCCTCGGCATCTTTGCCCAGGCGTCTGCTCATCACGCGAGTGATGCGCCGTCACGTGTTGTCTAAAAAAGCGGACACGTCTCTAATTTTTCTATTGAGCTGCTGTTGGGTTGATTGTTTGGTCAGTTGTTCCCATCTAGACTGATTGCGCGCGTAGGTGTTCCCACCTGGTGACATGCGTACATTTACTTTTTGCATGCGATGGTGTTTAGGAAAAAAAGTCATTACTTTTAAACCAAACATCTAAATTAAATTCCGATCACACCATAATACTTATTGGGATAAAATCTTCAAAACAAGATCTCACATGACTATATTTAGATGATATTTTTTTGCGAATACTTTTTATCAAACTAGAAATGAGTCCACGTTGCGAACAGATTGTTGCACATGGAGAACATAAGAACCCACGTTGCAAACAAATTACTGCATATGGAGAACAAATCAGTCCACATTGCGAAAAAATTACTACACATAGAGAACATGTAAGTCCACGTTGTGAACAAATTACTGTACATAGAGAACAAATGAGTTCACGTTACGAACAAAATTACTACACATGGAGAACAAAAGAATCCACGTTGCGAACAAATTACTACACATGAAGAATAAATCAATCCACGTTGCGAACAAATTACTGCACATAGAGAACAAATCAATCCACGTTGCGAACAAATTACTGTACATGAAGAACAAATGAGTCCAAGTTGCAAACAAATTGCTATGACGGACAAAGTCCGTTAACGTATCAATTACGAACAAGTTTAGTATAAAACATAAAAAAAGTAAAGAAAAAATTACGAACAAATATATACACATAACGAACAAATATATACACGCGACGAACAAATATATACATGTTGAACAAATAAGTGTAAAAAATATAAATAATAAAATTAAATAACAAAAAAGAAAATAAAATGAACAAGAAAAAACAAATCAAAAATAGAAAGGTAAGTATAAAAACAAAATTAAAAAAGATATATAAATTAATAGATATAGAAAAAGTAAATAGAAAATAAATAAAACAAAAATAACAAAAAACTGATATACGGGTCGCTATTGGGCTGGCTGTGCTACTCCAGCGCAGCCTAAAGCTTTTAGTGGGCCAAAAAAGCCCACCAACCAAGCCACCGCAGCCCACCTAACCGCGCGCGCGACAGATTGTTATCTGTCGCGCCCACGATAGATAGCCACGGTGGCGCCAAGGCCCTCCTTCCCCTTGCCGTCGTCGTCCCCCTCCCCCCACGACCAAGGCCCTCCTTCCCGCGCCAATTTTTCCCTCTCGCGCGCTTGGGCAGCCTATTTGGCGCCCCCCTGCTGTTCCCCAACCAAATCGACGCCAAGATTCGTCTCCCGATGGACCAAATCGAAGCTCCTGCTGGATCCAGTCGCCGGCGCCGCCGTAGTCGCCATGTCCCCGAGGTGCGTCGACCGCCGGCCTCCGCCGGGTGGGTTCAGGGTCACCTGCTGGCCGGCCGCTCCCACTGGGATTTGAGGATGCGGACGCCAGATGTGACGACGGAACGCAGATGGACGATGACATGAGCCAAGGTAATTTTAGTTTTTGATGATCTGGTTCACTGAGAGTGATTTGTGAGTCTTGGTGAATATCATCACAAAGAAAAACATAATAGTTCTCTTCTGTATTGTTAAAAATTGCAAAAAGAACTGTTATCGAATATCGAACTAGGAATTACATTCATAGGAAACATGAATTCAGAAATTTTGAGTTTCTAGCCCGGGATAACAAGCTTAGTGTAATTTGTTGACATTCTCTGATAACATGCTTCCTTTTAGTATGACTGATATTCAACCGGGCGGGTGAGGCGGAAGGCAAGCCACGTCGGCGTAAATGTTTTCAGCCGTCCCATCGCTTTTTGCGTTTACACCCTCGCGTTTTTAGGAAATCGAACCCGAGGTCCATAGCTTATCTCTCAGGCATAAGTTTCCCGATCCCATCCGTGAGCGCCGGTGCTTCCTCTCCCGAAAAAAAAACGCCGCCGCTCCAAATCGCCGCTCGCCGCCGCTCCAAATCGCCGCTCGCCGCCGCTTCGGCAAGGGCGGGCGGACGCAGGGGCGGGCGGCCGCGGGAGCTGTGACCAGCGGCGCGCCGGGCGGTGGAGGGCGGCCGCGGGGACCAAGGACTGGCTGCCGAAGATGGAGGCGTACACGGCGTGGACGGAGCGGTGCCCGTGCAGACCAGCCGAGATTTGCCGAAACTTTACACCGAGCCCTATCGGTGGCGACGGCTGCATGAATTTGTAGTTTCCATAAACATGATTTGGAAACTTTAGACCGAGCCCTATCGGTATCGACGTTGAAAACCAAGAAGGTACGCCTGGACCTTCCCTCTCTTCTGTCCTACCAAATCCATGATCTAATGGAGGGGATTTTTCTTTCTTTGCGTCAGGAAAGAGGATGTCCCTTCCAATCCCGTGACTGGATCCGTGCTGTCCCGAAGCAAGGTTTGGTCTTAATTTCTCATTGCCCAAAGACTGCTATTACTACCTGTACATCTAGGACCCGTGCATGCTAAGGAATGTAAACCTGTATAATCCTATATGCGTTTAAATTTTAATTTTGTTCTATGTGCAAAATCAGTTCCTTTACATGCCGTACTATCTCTATGGTTGTTTTCTTTTTCACTGAAATTTTTGATACATGTCGTTGCTCTCTTCATGATTATGTAGATGGACAATAAGAAGCGTAAAAGGAGTCAATTGTTGATGCTTATTACTACTGCAGCAGCATATGCAGCTTCACGTAAAATCAGTTCCTTTACATGTCGTACTATCTCTACGGTTGTTTTCTTTTTCACTGAAATTTTTGATACATGTCGTTGCTCTCTTCATGATCATGTAGATAGACAATAAGAAGCGTAAAAGGAGTCAATTGTTGATGCTTATTACTACTGCAGCAGCATATGCAGCTTCACGTAGATAGAACTCCCCTTGCCCGAATCTGAGTCCCTATATGCTCGAATTGAGCTGTCCTCTTTGTCTTTTCTACTCTATCCTTCCCCAAATTATATACCAGATTTCTTCTCTTCGTCCTCCAAATTGCATTTGCATGGATTCAATCCATGGCTAACCTCCTTTCTTCTGTGACATGAGGGTTGTATTGCACAAACGGAGGCAGGGTAGGCACCGAGAGTGAAGCTGTACAACACACAGCCACATACATCGAAGGCAGGGCAGCAGACTCAGATGCACGCAGGAGGCAGATGGCCAACTCCGACAAGGTAATTTGACTTTTGCCCCATTTTTCTTTGGGTTATGTTTATGTACATATGTATTTTTTACATTATCTTTCTCGATACTTGAAAAGACAATTTTTTTCCTATTAGTGTTTTCCAATGTTCTCCTAGATAGGAACATATCTGAACTATTGGTTTTGGCAAATATCATTGCTAAATTTTTAGATTGATATCATTACCTTACTGCTCATCTGATTTTTATATTAGTACTATTTCTTTAGGCAAAATAATTTTTGGTTGTGGCCTGAATGCTATCTATTTTACTGAAGGACCATAGGAGAATCTCCTTGAATGTGACTGGAGCTGCATTGGTTCAACTGTTTTGCGTGTAGGTGGTGGTAACTACTATACCCACATTCCTCCTATTTATTCTTCAAGATGCTGTACATTTTTACCACACATTCCATCACGTTTACGGTGACTATCTGCTACAAGAGCAGAGCCGATGTTTAACTCAACTTTTTAGCTATGTTATCTTTACTTGCTGCAAAGTTAATAGCATCTAAAGTAACGTAATGCAGTTCAGACCCACATGCATTTCCGAAGTTGTACTGTACATATACTTCATGATATGTCATGGAAATTTCTGAATGCACAAATACAGCCTTCTTGTGTCAAAATGGAGGCACTGCCAATATTACATTGCAAAAAGCTCTTTTGGAGTATTTCAGTATGAATACACACATTGTAGAGCAGAATCAACTTGGAACACCTTTAAGCTACATATGAACCTACTTTTTTAGGTTGCCAGTGTGCTATGTAGAGAAGAACAGCCATCATTTATAGTAGTTGTAGGTAAACAGTACCGCTGAAATGTTTGTTCCGTGTTTGAGATTTGAGAGAATAGTAGGCTGTCATTTGACCTATTGCAATTTTAGTATTTCTGTTCTCCACATAAATGTGCATTACATTGCTCAGACAATTTTCTTGGTGCTCTATCTGCATTAGATTTTGTTAGGCCAATGGCAAGTGTTGTCAGTTTGAGATCGTATATTAATTTAGGTACTACGAATTTGCAGGCTGCCACATTAAAAAGACTTATGCTCAGACTGCAATATTAATTTTATTTCCTGAAGAGACCATGGATGACTTTCCCCATGATGTTTTTTTAGCTATTTACCCATTTTAACAGTTGACATTATATTAACTTTAGGCACTCACTGTCCTCTTTATTTAATTTTGTGTCAGGTTTGCGGCGACAAAAGAGATCTCTCGTGTAGCCTTGTTATCCTAAGACATTGGAATTATTGTAATTTAGTTTCTTTAAATGCATACCTTATACAACAACAACAATGCATGTTGTTGTTGTTGTTGTTGTTTAAATGCATACCTTATCCAAGTTACATGGTGTAGAGCTTCCTGACAGTATCCTTTCATTAGACAGTTTAGTTATATATGAGTAGTTATTTTTGTGCACGACAGTTTGAATGGATATGACACACCCCCACTGTTGTGGAGTGTTTCAGATGCATCTTCAATTTTTTTTATCTAGAGCTGTTTGATAACGTAAGTATAATCCAATTGGCAGTACATGCATTGGGCAAGAAAAAAGGCTCTAGAATTTTAGGCCAATTTGTGGGATCTTTCCATAACAACCAGGTATGATTATGTTGTGTTTTTTATTGTCGATGACTTTATGTTCGGCACAAACTGTTGGTGTGCACCAATACTTCATACATGAATATCAGCACCGGTCTGAATCACTTGCAGACTAATTGGTTGGGTTCAGGAAAAGGGATGCCTAATCCTGTATTGGTAATCAACTATGCATCCAGGTAATCCCTATATTTTTTGTGTTTAATTTATGGTTCCTTTTCCAAAAATATCAAATATATTATATATATATGAACTGATTTGAATCTCTAGGAGAATAATCAAGATCATAAACTAAATTTAGTGAACATTTTGATGTTTTATACAGGGCACTACGTCTTGGAGGATGGTGGCCAAATTAGTAGTAGTAGCAATGCAACTATGTGCTACCTGCAGAACTGCCACAGCAAGATCAATATTAAGTGTTAGACTGTCCTCCTATCTTCCTAGTATGAATGCACCGGCCTAGAGCCCTGTGCTGCATTAGTTACCATAGTCATTAAGTTCCCTAGATTATCCAACCTGTTCACACCTTGGACCTTTGGGTTCTCAGCCTATTTATATGTACCACCTCTTGTAATCTCTATCAATCATCATACATCAGCTTTCATGGTATCATTCGCTTAGGTTTTCCTCCCGAGCCGCAGCCGCTTCCGCCGCGCCGCCCCCGGGGAAGCTCGATCTTCGCCGGGGGCGGCGCCCTCTGATCCCCTTCCTCTGCCCCCCACTTTAGGCACTCACTGTCCTCTTTATTTAATTTTGTGTCAGGTTTGCGGCGACAAAAGAGATCTCTCGTGTAGCCTTGTTATCCTAAGACATTGGAATTATTGTAATTTAGTTTCTTTAAATGCATACCTTATACAACAACAACAATGCATGTTGTTGTTGTTGTTGTTGTTTAAATGCATACCTTATCCAAGTTACATGGTGTAGAGCTTCCTGACAGTATCCTTTCATTAGACAGTTTAGTTATATATGAGCAGTTACTTTTGTACATGACATTTTGAATGGATATGACACACCCCCACTATTGTGGAGTGTTTCAGATGCATCTTCAATTTTTTTTATCCAGAGCTGTTTGATAACGTAAGTATAATCCAATTGGCAGTACATGCATTGTGCAAGAAAAAGGCTCTAGAATTTGAGGCCAATTTGTGGGATCTTTCCATAACAACCAGGTATGATTATGTTGTGTTTTTTATTGTCGATGACTTTATGTTCGGCACAAACTGTTGGTGTGCACCAATACTTCATACATGAATATCAGCACCGGTCTGAATCACTTGCAGACTAATTGGTTGGGTTCAGGAAAAGGGATGCCTAATCCTGTATTGGTAATCAACTATGCATCCAGGTAATCCCTATATTTTTTGTGTTTAATTTATGGTTCGTTTTCCAAAAATATCAAATATATAATATGAACTGATTTGAATCTCTAGGAGAATAATCAAGATCATAAACTAAATTTAGTGAACATTTTGATGTTTTATACATGGCACTATGTCTTGGAGGATGGTGGCCAAATTAGTAGTAGTAGCAATGCAACTATGTGCTACCTGCAGAACTGCCACAGCAAGATCAATATTAAGTGTTAGACTGTCCTCCTATCTTCCTAGTATGAATGCACCGGCCTAGAGCCCTGTGCTGCATTAGTTACCATAGTCATTAAGTTCCCTAGATTATCCAACCTGTTCACGCCTTGGACCTTTGGGTTCTCAGCCTATTTATATGTACCACCTCTTGTAATCTCTATCAATCATCAATACAGAGGCTTTCATTAAGTAAGTTTCTTACATGCTTGTACTGTTTAAGCAAGAATAGCCAGCAAGGATGTCACTATTTAAATTGTAATGAGAAAAAGCATTGATCCTTGAATTGTAGCTGCATTTCATTTTTGAATGAAGTGAGATGTTTCTATCAGCCTATCACCTTCAGATGGTGGAAAAACATAAAAGCATTCAAGTGATAAGTCCATAATTTGTACGTGAGTGTATCTCTTTTTCTCTTATCATCTCCAATTGAATTTTATTCTCCCCACATTTCCTATATATAGTACAGCCACCTCCTCTGCAGTTCATAATATGGTTGTTAATGTGCACAGCTAATTGCTTTTGGGTACGGCGCTTAATATTCAGCTCATGCTTTACTCAGCTGAACCTTTCATAATATTCTTTCCCTTATTTGTTATGACAGCATTTTGTGGATTACCAATCGGTGTGCTGTTCCTGCTGAAGTTTCTCCATACAGTGCTATTGCTCGGTGAGTTCTCCCTACCTTCTTATTCCCTTTTTCTTGAGAGTGTATACCGTATGCTGCAAATTATGTGCCATCTGATTGCCCATTTGGTTTAGGAATTACACTTCCTTCGTTTGTAATTCATATCTTTGTGGAAGCGTATTAATAATAAGAGTGATGTGTTTATTAATTGCTTAACCTCTGCGATTTCTTTTTAGTAATGAGAATAGTTCTATATACTGAATATACAAAGATATCTATACAGGCATTGCAGGTTCACTACAAAGATATATGTATATAGAACCTACAGATATATGTACAGGCAGTGCAGGTTCAGTATTCTGTACTAAAGAATTATTGCAGTCTATAGGCCTCATTATTCTCAATCGAAGTCGAGGTGGCCGTAGTCGTGGTCGAAGCCGAGGAGGTGAGCGGGGTAACAGAGTATGATTATTGTTGTATTCCCCAACCCTAGAGGGTAGGATATATAGAAGACATACATGGGCCTCATAGATGGGCCGGGCCTCTATAGGGCCAACACACACATACTCCAACACCCCCCGCAGTCTGAACTACCGACACAGCGGAGTTCAAGACTGGACACGAAAGAAAGTACAGAAAGTACACTTGGGAACAATACCCCCCGCAGTCTGAACTACCGGCGCAGCGGAGTTCAAGACTGGAGACACATAGAAGATAGCCCCTTAGTGCCGAAGTAGCCGAAGTCGAGGTGGCCGTAGTCGTGGTCGAAGCCGAGGAGCGGAGCGCGGATCCGAAGCGTCGTGGGGCGCTCGAGTACACAACTCCGCAGCTGCTCGCCGAGCGCAGCAGGACGAAGAGGAGCGCCAGACGGTGATGGAAGACGGTGCAAGGCGCAGCCAAGTCGCGCGCAGGAGAGGGGCAGCAGCGACGGCGCGGCGATGCAGCAAGGTCGCGCTCAGGACAGGGGTGGCGAAGACGTCTTCCTTCAGCAGCATCGGCGGTGTCCGCGCGCGAACGGCAGGAGGCGCGAAGATGGATCGGGCGCCAGCACGACGAGGATCAAACGCCGGGTGTGGCACCCCATGTGACGCACGATGGTTGACCGAAGACGCCGAGTGGTGGCCGGAGAACCAGCGGGTGGCGCTGAGTCGCCGACGGGCGGCGCCGGGGGACGCCGAGTGGCCCGTCGGAGGCGCCGGTGCGGTCTGCCGGTCGTCGAGCGGTCTTCCGGGAGCGTCGTGAATCGTTCACGTACCCGCGCCTGGCGCGATGGCAGCAAGGGCGGCGGCGGCGGGATCCGCGGCGGCGGATCCGGGCCGCGCGAGGACGGAGGAGGCCGGCGTTGGAGCGGATCTGGGCGGGGAAGGCCGGTGGTGGAGCGGATCGATGGCGACGCCCAGGCGAGGTCCTGCTCGAGCTGCTGGCGCTTGACACACACGGGGAAGGCGCGGATCAGAGGAGGGTGAGACAGGGGAGGGCGCCGCCCCCGGGGGAGATCGAGCTCCCCGGGGGCGGGGCGGCGGCAGCGGAAGTGCGGCGGCTCGGGAGAGGCGGCTCAGGAGAAAACCTAGGCGAATGATACCATGTAACAGAGTATGATTATTGTTGTATTCCCCAACCCTAGAGGGGGGGATATATAGAAGACATACATGGGCCTCATAGATGGGCCGGGCCTCTATAGGGCCAACACACACATACTCCAACACTCAATTCGGTTGCTGATGCAGATTCTAAATGATACTATCGCCTGAAAACTGTTCTATGATTGCAGACAGTCTTTGTGGTAATGTCATACTCTCCAACGGCCAATGCCTACCTAAAAGCCATGGCACACATGCATAGTAGGTCTTGTCACTTGCCTCTGCTTTTTATTGTAAGCACACACATTTATTCCCACTTGCAGTATTGCATAAAAAGGAGCAGGCTTTGGAGATGCAGTCAAGTATCTTTCTATAAGAACCTGGTATGATTATTTCACATCATGAATTTCCTGTCTCTTTTCAATTATTACATATGTTGTATATCGTTGTATTGTGTAGTCAACTTATACGTGTATAGGATACACTCCTGTTACTATTTTCATATTACTACTACGAAATGATTGAGAGGCTGATCATTTCCTATTCCTTTGCTATTCCCTTTTATTCTTCTGGTTCTTTCCACAAAATTAGTTAATTTTCCCCTACTTCCCACCCTTGTCATATATCTGGTAAGGCATCATCCTAGGCTACTTTGGGTAGCGAACTTGAGCGAGACTAAAATCACATCTGAAGTGACAAAATGTTATTTCATGAACTACATAATCCTTTATCATGTGCAATATATGTAACTGTTATGTAATATGTACATGTGTGGAACGCTTTGTTATTTGAACAATACCTATATGGAACCTTTCGTCTATATGTAATATATCTTTATTAATGTTCGACTTGCTATGGAACTCCATCATGTATTCTATGCTCGCAAGATTTTGGACGCCTTTGTACATATGCATGGTTAGTTCCATTTTATTCCCATTAGTACCTGCAATTGCTATAATTTGGCCATGCTTGGTCTGTTAATGTATTTACTAAATTTTTACCTGTTGTGCCAGGCCCACTCCACCACAAAGGGTTCTTTGCCCTCTAGATCTGTAATCTTGAGAGAACTACAGTCTTTTAATTTATATTGTTGCTTCTCTCGCATTTTGGTGGTTTCTGTTCTTTTGTTAGATCTATCTCCATATGAACAAAAAAAATGTGTAGATGTGTCTTCATGCTTCTGCTTTTTCATCAAAGTTGGTTTAGGCGGTCTGCACTGTGGTAGTAATATCAGCATTGTGTATGAGATCATGTATACGCTTTCAATTGACATCAAATACGAATGATTAACAATTTTTATGTCCCTTGTCTAAGGACTACTCATGCCATTCTTTTGAAGACAGCTTATAGCATCAACTACCTTTGCCTTGTCAGTTGTATCGTTGTAGTACAAATCGCAAGCTTCAATTCATTTGCGTGCCACTTCGAACTTATGTATATAATTACAAAGCCTTCGAAAGAGGGCTAAATAACCCTGTCTCTTATACACATCTTGAAGTCAATGTCAAGTATCTTTCTATAAGAACCTGGTATGATTATTTCACATCATGAATTTCCTGTCTCTTTTCAATTATTACATATGTTGTATATCGTTGTATTGTGTAGTCAACTTATACGTGTATAGGATACACTCCTGTTACTATTTTCATATTACTACTACGAAATGACTGAGAGGCTGATCATTTCCTATTCCTTTGCTATTCCCTTTTATTCTTCTGGTTCTTTCCACAAAATTAGTTAATTTTTCCCCTACTTCCCACCCTTGTCATATATCTGGTAAGGCATCATCCTAGGCTACTTTGGGTAGCGAACTTGAGCGAGACTAAAATCACATCTGAAGTGACAAAATGTTATTTCATGAACTACATAATCCTTTATCATGTGCAATATATGTAACTGTTATGTAATATGTACATGTGTGGAACGCTTTGTTATTTGAACAATACCTATATGGAACCTTTCGTCTATATGTAATATATCTTTATTAATGTTCGACTTGCTATGGAACTCCATCATGTATTCTATGCTCGCAAGATTTTGGACGCCTTTGTACATATGCATGGTTAGTTCCATTTTATTCCCATTAGTACCTGCAATTGCTATAATTTGGCCATGCTTGGTCTGTTAATGTATTTACTAAATTTTTACCTGTTGTGCCAGGCCCACTCCACCACAAAGGGTTCTTTGCCCTCTAGATCTGTAATCTTGAGAGAACTACAGTCTTTTAATTTATATTGTTGCTTCTCTCGCATTTTGGTGGTTTCTGTTCTTTTGTTAGATCTATCTCCATATGAACAAAAAAAATGTGTAGATGTGTCTTCATGCTTCTGCTTTTTCATCAAAGTTGGTTTAGGCAGTCTGCACTGTGGTAGTAATATCAGCATTGTGTATGAGATCCTGTATACGCTTTCAATTGACATCAAATACGAATGATTAACAATTTTTATGTCCCTTGTCTAAGGACTACTCATGCCATTCTTTTGAAGACAGCTTATAGCATCAACTACCTTTGCCTTGTCAGTTGTATCGTTGTAGTACAAATCGCAAGCTTCAATTCATTTGCGTGCCACTTCGAACTTATGTATATAATTACAAAGCCTTCGAAAGAGCTAAATATGTGTCATTCGTATTTGATGTCTTTGTCCTGTCACCATGTATCAATGTGCTACATGGCTGTGTAATTGTATGGCTATTAGCGCGCGCCAATCACTAGTAATTTTAGAATTTGGATAGCATGCTTGCTTTTAGAACGTAATCACATAGCAGTTCAGTGCTGTAAAGCAAAAGAAAAAGGTCCTCTTCTTGATTTTAATATAGCTGCTAACTTCGAATGAAGCAACCGTGGAAGGATTTCAGTGGTGGCTTTCAGGCACTCCACATGGGCAGGAAAAGACCAAAATAGAGCTCCAGTTTGGAGTTATCTTTCTGCCAGTTTTAGGAGAACCTGTTACTGCTTACTAGTATGACCAGCTCACTAGGTTTGAGCAATTCTTGGCTACTGACTGGACATGTAGTGATGTGATGAGCCGCTGCATTCTTGTTCTGAACTCGCAGTCTTAAAGCCACTGCCCAAATGCCCACGACCTATTTAGGAGCACAATTGACTGCATAAAGAACATCGAAATGTCAGAGTACAGACCATCAAGATGAAATGCCAGACTAGTGAATAGGTTGAATAGTTCGATACAATTTTGCTGCACAACGAAGCACAGCTTGAAGGCTTCAATGCACACGAATCATTTATAATTGAATTTGTGGAAACAATGGCTCAGATTAGCTGAAGCAGTTTGTATGGTCATACATCTGATTTTTTAGCTAACGTTACTGGCCTGATCTTGCTGTAGCAGGCAAGGAAGATCGAGCATTTGATTGGAGCTACTTATTATGACTGAAAATCAGGCACATGTAAATATATATAGCATGATTGTTCAAAAAGCTTAATGCTGTACAAATTCTGTAGGTCAAATGATATGGTTCAGTGCAGATTTAATTTTTTTATAATGTTCAGTTCTGTTCATTGTCAAACTGCAAGGCTGCAGGTTTCTATTGAAATATGTATTGAAATATGGTTTGGTGATGACTTATGCTTCTGGTTCCTATTGAAATATTTTGGTCGGTAGTTTATAAATATTTTGGTCAGTAGTTCCTAAACATTAATTCTGTGATGGTGAAATAAATTAGTAGATGCATATATATATATGTGTCGTGAGCCTTTTGGAAACTGACCTGATGCCTCTGAACTTGTGGCAGGCGATATGGGTTCAGGGTTATATTTCACAGACCTATTAGGAACTGATGTTGAAGAGTCTCAAAATCGTTCACGTACTACAGACCTGCATCTAAAGGAACACGGGGAAGAACAAAAAATTTCACAGATGACAAGGACAGACTTCTTGTGTCTGCTTGGCTAAATGTGATGGCTTGAATAAATTAGATAATGCTCAGATGAATTGTTCTGCAGGATAATAGTCTTCTGCTTTATAGTAGGGTATTCTTATGTATTCAAAATTCTGGTGGAATTTTTCTTATAGATCATGCTTTCTTATGTATTCCAAATGCTTTCTTATGTATTCCAAATTTATTGCCATCTGGTGAGTAATCAAATATTTGGTGAGCTGCTCAAAGCTGTTTGTTTGGTGGAATTTTTTTTTCTAGTGCGCTGGTTGCTCTTGCTGAAATCTGCAGCCGCAAGGTGAGCTGTTGCTGCACCTGTGTGCTTATCGACTACCTGCTGCTATATTTATGCCTCACTAGAAAGGCTCATTTTGTTCAGCTAAGAATTGCGCCACAGAGGGAGGCGGAGGCGGCGTCCACACGGCGCTAAAAAAAACGTCAGAGAGGGGGGGTGTAATTTATGAGTGACGAAAATTCTTCGTCATAATTTTAACACAAAAACGTCATAAATGAGTTACGTTGATGGAGCGTTGTTCTGTGATGAAATTGGATGTTGTCCTGTGACGTTTTCGTCATAAATTCGTAGCGCTTAATTTCCATCACTAATGATCCACGACGAAAACCAAAGTTTCGTCATAGATATGCAATATTTAATGACGAAAATTAAAATGTCATGAGAAAAACGTCATAGATATTAACATTTCTAGTAGTGTGGTTGGGCGCGCCGAGGTGCGTCGAGGGGTGGACTCAAGCGAGGCGGAGGTGGTCGCTTGCTGGAGGGAAGGGGGGAGCCCTCGAGGGAGATGGAGTTTGTACAGCGCCGGCTCGAGAGGGCGAACAACCCTCGAGCGAGGCGGTGTTCGGGAGGGGGCTCCTATGTAGCTTCTGTTCACTAGTTAATTGAGTTAGCTTAAGGCCCAGTAAAGCCCACCAACAGCACGTGCGTGGGGAGAAAATTGGAGGCGCGCGGTCTTCTTCAGTTTTTTTTGTTTCGCTCCGTTAAACCCGTGCGGGTGATGGAAAGTACCTTACGTCTTTTTTTCTTTTTTCTATTTTTCAATTATCACTACTAAGTACTCCGTATGCAGTTATAAGAGGTACGATGTTGCAGTTGACATTCAAAAATAACACTTCAACATTCCGATTGTACCATTTTAACATTTTTCATATAAAAGTTAAACTAACATACTCAAAGTGTTAAACTAATGCAGTCAACATTTTCATATACTAGGTTCAATATTTTCCACAAACTTAGTTCAACAATTCGGATAAACTAGATCAACATTTTGTGCGAAAATGTTAAAGCAGTAAGTTCAAGATGTTGAGATAGCTATTCAAAATGTTGAAATAGCATATTGAAAGTGTTGATTCTAAAAAAATACATATATAAAATAAAAATATACTCATATTGGATCTTATACTCATACATATATAAAATAAAAATACATATTGATTACCTTGATAGTTGGGGGACCTCTTTGATTTGTTCCCGATACATGTTGATTGTTCTAGTTTTATAAAAGCAATTTAATGGCCTGTTTTATAAAACTTGTATGTTTTGCTGAAAAACCTGAGTGGATAGCCACTCTGCTGTAACCTTTCGTTGACAACATGGATTAATATTTAATATGGCGGTCCACCGAGACCTCCCGTCGTCTCTGCAATCTGCGCAGGGACACGCACACACCCCACCACACCAGTCACCGGCCACGCCCTAGGGCACCTCCCACCTCCGCTCCTCCGCCCGACACCCCTGCCTCGCTAATCGCTCGGCCGCTCGCTCCCCCGCCTCCCCTCATTTTCCTCTTCGACCTCGCGCCGTCCTCCGCGGAACGCAACTGAGGCAACACTCTGAGCATCTTGTCAGGTACCTAGGAATTATCTGTATATCTGCTACTTCGTATTTGCTTGCAAGCAGTCAGCGCGGCAACACCCAGCCTCAGATTACTTGAACTGCCAATTACGTTGATTTAGGCAGTCTCGACTGACCCAAATCTTAGTTTTAACTTCCTTTTGTATCACTTCATTAAACCTAGAGTTCAAGTTTCGTGTCAATTGTGCATCGATCGGTATTTTTACCAGTGTGACCCGGTATCGGCATTTTTATGTCCTTCAAAGTCCTGACCGTACCGTACAGTCCTGGCTCGCCCATGTGTTTAATTAATTGGTTTGGCAACTTCATTGCAAGTGGCCAATGTCAGGGAACCCATTCCTTCCTGGTCCCTTGCTTCAGTATGAATGGATTGCAATTAGATGACCCATTCCCTTTGATTTGGTGGGAACATCAGTTTATTGTCAATTCTCAAATAGAAGCTCATTTTCTCTGCTGATCCAAAGGAGGTCTGAGGCTCCTAATTTTCAACCATCCCTGTTTTACTATTGTTATTACTATTATTATGCTTGCCTTATAATTTTTCTGTATTTCAGTTTCGTTTGAGAATTGTTCGTCATGGAGTGGGAGCTCACTGAGGTCCCTGGTAATCTGACTCCCTCCCTCCAGGACTCTACAGGTATTCCCTTCAATTGATCTACATGCCTTGTTTTTAAATTTCTGTTGCTATTTTTATTTCATCTTTCTTGTTTCTTCCTCTCCAGTTGATGTGGTGGCTGCCAAGATTGACCCCAAGCTAGCGAACACTCTAATTAGGTAATAACTTTTTTTATCCCTGTTCTTTTGGTTTTGGCTCAATTTTTCTTTTGTTTGATCATCACAGTTTTGGGATTTTGAACTAACAACAATTTCGTGGAAGTGTAGTGTTTCTTATTTTCTTGACAAATACAGTTGAAATAACAGATCGAAGCCTGTCCCTTGAATTTGGCAATGGTGTCCAGGAAAGGACCAATGTTTCATTTTGAATTTCAACTATATTGAATCGGAATTAGTTGTGTTTTTGACCTGCCCATTTATTTTTCAGTTATGTTGCATCTGCATGATATGATATTTGATCTCCTGTGTTTCAGTTCTCTTTGATACTTTCTTTTGAATTTTCTAGTCAAGCACAGCCTCTTGCTGGATCAGAAGTTACTTGTGCACAATCATCAGTAGGCATTTCCTTTCGGGTCATTGGGAAGCAGGATGCCTCCTTTTTCATCTTGTAAAACTTATGCATGTGCCATAGTTATTATTTTCTCATTTTATGCAAAGGTGCCCTTCTGTGCTGATGTTCCTATTACAGAGCATTCTTAAAGGTTGGGGATAAGAATCAAAACTTAAAACCTCGCAATATTAAGTTGGGTCTATGTCTACCTAGTAACAGGTAATTATGTTAGAACCTTGGTTTTGAACCAGTCAAAGCAGAAGTACACACCACAATGCGGATCTAGTAACAAGTATTTTTTTAAGGTTGGCAAACCATATAATTAATAGTTTTATTTTGTCTAATTATGTGTTGTATTATTTTTGGCAGGAAAATCTGAGTTATCAATAATATTATGCCTTTCTACTGGGTCTGAAACTTGTAGCAAACAGCTTCCTGTGGATGTACAAAAGATAGTGGATAATCATCAGTTGGATCCTTTCACTGCAAAAGTAAGTATTGCTTCATCCTTGGGGAAACTTTTGTTTTTACAAGTTTATGGTGCATTGGAAAGTTCTAGCCATATTTTGTCATGATAGCTCTAGGTTCATACCTAAAGATTTATGAGCATCCTCATATCTCAAATTGATCTAGATGCATTAATAATTAAACCCTTCAAGAAAACATGTGCTTGTGCTAGACTTACCTTGTGTCCTTGTCATATATTCGTCTGATCGAACTTAGTCGCCATGGCACCGATAAGGTCCTTATCGGACGACTAATCTCGATTAATCAGGCGATAAGTCCGACTAATCGGGGTTTTACCTAATCGCCTTAGTACCGACTAGGACGATTAGTCGAACGACTAGAAAACACTGATATTGACATTTACTATTTGTAAAAGCTTTTCACAGGTTTCCATGTGTTCTGCTACATCAAAAGAGGAATGGGAAGAACAGTGCAAACTTTGGCCAACTTCTTACCATCCTGCACATGAGTATGCCCTAACTCCTACATGTCGCATATGCACTTTCTTGTGGTACTCTATTATATATATGATGGTTACCCAAAATACTTTTTAGTTTCTTTTCTCAAACATCCAAAATTTACTATGACAGATGACCTGTTCAGACCCCTGTTTTTTTAGATATGTATCAATAGAGTTACAGAAAAACAATGCTGTGGCTGAATCTTAGAATGAAGCAATTGCTTCAAAGTTCCAAGCCCGTCAAAATACTTCTCTCAAAGTTCTCCACATCCCATCCAAGGTTGCCAGCAAAGCTGCTTCAACTGGTGTTAGAAGTGGAACCCTGGACTCTTGCCTGTCACTACCCTTGAACTGACAGTAGTTCATCTTGCAGCATGACTACATTCTTGACAGGTTACTTTAATCTGTTTGGGTAGCTGCATCTGCAATCACAGCTCTTATCTCTAGTTGGCTTTGTTGCTAGCTGCTCTAGGGTCTAGAATTGTCAGTGGATGGTGGTGTGGGTGGGCTTCTGGTTGTTAACTTCAAGTTATAGCTCATGATTTATAGAAGATTAATCATATCTTTGCTTGGAGTAATTATTTGAAAGAACAGTATTACAATAACAAATATATCCATCCAATTGGCAGAATGAGTTTCTTATAACCGAGCAGTCTTCACGCAAGTTTTATTCTGTGACATAAGCTTCCTTTCTGATGGACTTCTATGTTAATTTACAGCCTTGATATCATCCGTGGATTCCGAGAGGAGGAATTACCATCAATATTTAATTGCATGAAGACTGCTATTAAATTGTCAAAGGTGAGCACTGCTGATATATAGATAAGATAATAGGCCAGGCCATAACAAAAATTGGTTGCAACTTCTGAGTTTTGTTCTTAATGTTGTTTGGATGGGTTCCGAGTTCTGATCTCAAATTTTGAGTTCGCTTGAAGCTACCATGTGACACAGGCAAAGCCTCTAGCTGCCATTGAAGCTGCCTTTAGGGTGCCCTGATTGACACTGACAACATCGAATAAACCAAAGCTAGTTAATCTTTGATCCCCCAGCAGCACTAAAATAAAATACCATCAACCATCATTTGAGTCTTGCCACTTTGTCCTTCGATGTGGCTCAGCTGTTGAATGGTGACATTATGTGTATGAAGAGAATGTGAAGAGGCCAACTCAGGTTCTCTCTGAGCTGGCTTCTCAATAAACTAGTAGTGTGATTCGCACTGTTCATCAAGCATACTTTTTTGTTTACACAATTTCTTTTCTATCTTGCTGGATGATTGTTGTTAATCAAATATTGCTAATTTCCACTTGGGTTCCTGGCATGTACCAGGTGGGCAATGCTGCCCTCATTGTTGATCCATCGAGTACACAAATAATTGCAAAGGCAACAGACCAGACACACCAGCATGATATATCTGAAAAAGGAAACAAGTTTTCTGAAGTGAAAGCAGATGATGCTTGCTCTTTGAATGAATCAACTGATAATGATGGCAATATTTTACTGCCAATATCCTTTGTTTCTAAACGCAACAGTTTGAACATGGAAGTATCATGTCTAAATCCTTGGGGATGGACTAAACAAAATACTACGGGGCAGAAGCCATTGCCTTTTGAAGGCTTTTCTACATGGCATCTCCTCTGAGACATGCTGCCATGGTTGCCATTGAAAATGCTGCTGAGAGGGATAGAATGATGTTCCCTTCAACTTCTATAACCAAGCCAGATTTAAATGGCAATCAGGAGAACTATTCTGATAATGAACCTGCAAAAAGGCTAAAGACAGATACAAAAGTGAGTGTTGTTGCATGTTGGCATAAATTTCTCATTTAAATTGCTTATTTACTGTTGTATGAAACTGGCAATGATGCATGTTGTTTCCTCTGCTTTCTTTGGCAAGGTCAAATTTGAACATCAGGATAAAGAGCAATCTATAAATGAATCATGCTGCAATGACTTGTCTGAAACCACCAGACCATATCTCTGCACAGGATTTGATATCTACCTTGTTTGGGAACCATGCACAATGTAAGTTCAATCTTCATTCAACTTACACATCATTTCCCCTCTCTTATTTGTTCATCTTCCTTACTTTTTACTTTGATTGAAGGTGTGCAATGGCACTTGTACATCATAGATTCAAACGTGTCTTCTATGCTTTCCCGAATCCAATTACCGGAGCACTCGGTGGTGTCTACAGGTTGCATGGGGAGAAAAGTCTAAATCATCACTACAACGTATTTAGGATTTCAGTACCTGAAGCATACTTGAATGCTTTGAGTAATTGTTCAGAATGCTGATCCTACCTTCTGCTCCAATTTATTTAGAAAAATGATCCACATTGTAGCATGAATGCCATTTTTGGTACAGGGGCTTCAGATGAGGATTCCGTGATAACCAAGCCCTGTTGTAATGTTGTGTCATTAAAATCTTACCTCTGTTGTATCACTAAAAGTTGCTGTGATCTAGATTTTGTTACATCTGTTGATTACTCATAAATACTACAAACATTTTATGTCCAACAAGGCAATATAGTGGTGTGTTTTTTTCGACCGGCAATATAGTGGTTTAGATAGAAGCTTTGCGCCGTTCGTCTGCTTTTGAGTCAGTATCAGATCCTGAACTAGTCAGGCCTCATTTGGTGCGGCTACGGATCCAAAAATGGGCCGCATGTGGCTTATTGGCAAAAACAATTTACGTGATGGAGCTGAAACCATTTTAAGAAACATTTGGCGAAGACATGTTTTGAATTTTTACGAATGGAAACGACTTCTTTGTATTTTTATGAACGGATAAAAATTCAAATGTCCAGTATACCCTTGGTTATTTGAGTTTTACATTTTCTCTTAACTATTGATTTCATATGAAATAAAAGAGATGTTTTACAATGCTTGGAGAGTTAACTACGGGTACATGAAAGTATCTAGGTGTTTTGAGTGAAAAAATAAATTAAATCAATGATTGGTTCCACTATTTTTGGTCCATGGTCCCGTGAATTTCGTACATCTGGCTACTCACTTTCTTTTCACCATCCAATTTTTCGGAACGGATGGCTCTAATTAATTTAAAGTATTTTAAAATTCCTTATTAATTAATAGAATTAGGTTTTTTCTCTTTTGTTTTTTCATCTTCCTCCTTATTCGTCTTTTTTTCCTTTCTCAGTATCCACTTCTATTTGTTTTTTCTTTACTTACTATCCTTTCTTGTCTTTCTTTTATGGAAAAAGTTCATTTTACAACCTTCAATTATCTTAGTAGTCTGGTTTTCAACATTCTATTATAAAACCAGACATATAGGCCATACAACTTTTAAAACTGTGCAAATTTAGACTTTTGGGTGGTTTTAGAGGTGGTTTTCGATTTCTTAACAAAAATTTAAAAATACTTTAATATTAAAAAACATGAATAATTCAATTTAAATTTAAAAAATATGAAACCAGTACCATAAATTTTCTAAAAATGTAACATATATGTTGGTGATCTGTTGGGAGTTATTTGAATTTATTTTAATATTATTTCTTATTTTTTACTGCTTCTAGTCATATTTATTTTTATTTAAATTATTGCTCTGCAGTAGAGCATCAACATATAGGTTACATTTTTAAAATTTTTTGAGAGCCATTTTGATTTAAAATAAATTAGTTTTGAATTTTTTTAAGATTCAACTATTTAAAAATAAATAAAAATTCAAAAACCACCCTGGAAACCGAGGTTCTAATTTGCACGGTTTCGATAGTTGGATGGCCTATGATGTCCTGTTTTATAGTTTAGAGTTGAAAATGAGACGATTGAAGGGTGTAAATTAGATTTTTCTCAACTTTGAGCCGTCCGTTCCTCCCAACTCCAAGGCCCGAGGCTGCTTCAGCCGCGCCCCATAGGCACTCTCCGTCCTGCCTTCGTGTGCCGCAACCAAGCTCTAGTAGTCTAGTCTCGCCTCGCTGTGCTGCTTCACGCTGTGGTGCTCCAGCCTCGCGTCGCTACCTCTACCCCTGGCCGCCTCCACGAGTTGCCGCGCCCTATGCCTAGCGGCCAATATAATGCTGCCTCCGGCTAGCGCTGATCACTCCAAGGCCCGAGGCTTCTTCTTGATGCTGCCGCATGGCTAAAGGTGGGTGGTGGACTCACAAGGTGGTGATGGAAGATGCAATACCTGGCTTGTGCAAGCCTGGCTTAGCGGAAATGGCCACTTCCTGCGTTTTCAGGGAGCAAGGCTAGGAGATTTATTTTGCATTAGCTTAGCCTGGCTAAAGGTCTGGACAGGCAACCAAATGTGGGGAAGGTGGCTTATTGTGGCCTGGCTAGGTCTTATGCAGGCAACCAAACAACCCCTTAGGCTCCATCTACGTCGAATGACTTCAGTCAGCGGAATTTTCAGGTGCAACTCGGAGCGGTTTTTAGCCACGGCGTTTGGTAGGGCTCCACAGGAGCCGCTGGCGAAGCCGAAGCTGGAGCCCTTCCTAAGGACCCTAAAATTCAGAAATTTTGTTTGCTGCATATAACTTTCAAACCAAACCAATTTCTATATTGGAATTATAAATCCACAAACCGAAGAACATATCAAGAAGCTCGTCTCACTCCAGACATTTTACATAAAAAAAACGACTTGGCTTTAACCTTGATTGAACACGCATAACAAAGGCATCAAAGCATTTGCTCCAACCGGTCCACTGTCACCGCTGCCACTTCGCCAAGCCTATTAGAGTGACAATGAGTTTCCTGCCCTTTTCGCTGAACGGAGCAATCGGCACGAAGCCTATCTTACTACCATTTTCGTTGAACGGAGCAATTGGCATGATGCCTATCTTACAACTAACTAGCTCCAACAGACTATCAGAGCCTAAACATTATCCTTGTGAGATGCACTGGATATAATTAAATGGATTAAACGAGTAAAATACTCCAGCAGTTTTCAAACTTGTCCCGGAGTGCCATCTAAATCTAAAGTCTCGAAATGCACATTAGCATCCTGAACTTGCTAAAGTGTCATTTAGGTCGAAAATTTCAAAAATACCCATATGTTGCTGACGTTTGTTCATATCTTAATCTATAATTGTGCTATGATACAATCAAATAAAGTTATCTAATTATTACGATGGAAACAACTGATTTGGTAAAAGAAATAGTATGAAAAATTATGCTCAATTAATAGCCATGTCATCATGCATAAGGGTATTTTTGGAACTTTAGATCTAGATGACTTAATTTAGCAAATTTGAGGATTCAAGTATGCATTTTGAAAGTTCATAGATCTAGATGACACCACGAAGCAAGTTTAGATATCGCTCATGTATTTTACTCTAATTAAATGATAGATTCTCCAAAAAAGAAACATTTAGCCTTTATCTACTCTTCACGAATATTAGAATTTGACCCCTTAACAACACGAGCAATTGACCCCTCAACGTGACGACTGTAACAGTTGGATATATGCTGAAAATATATGTATATCAATATATATTTCAATGAGCTTGGAAGTTTTTTTTTTTAGCACAATGAGCTTGGAAGTTTGAACAAAACTAAAATGAACTACTTCATGCAAGTATCTAATTCAAAACTAAAACGACTGTTGACTATTGGAACGCATTGAGTTATCCGTTCAAACATGGAAAAACAAACTTGCAGTAAACTAGCAAACTCCTAAATCTTTGTCCCCCCAAAAAAGAGCAAAGCTTTTAGATCTATTTGTAAATTGAAAGACAATTGATAATTGATATATTACATCAAAACAAAGTAGTCTCAATTCCCACTTCAGCGCAGTTAAAATCACCAAAAAAATCTAATGCAACTATGCAAGTATATTGTTGCTCAGGAAATTCCATCATAGTGCTCGATAATGCTTGATACACATGGAACAGCTCGAATTTAGAACAGACAAAATTTGT
This sequence comes from Echinochloa crus-galli, assembly GCA_900205405.1. Lineage (NCBI taxonomy): Eukaryota > Viridiplantae > Streptophyta > Magnoliopsida > Poales > Poaceae > Echinochloa > Echinochloa crus-galli. The sequence goes on from OAMR01000185.1 coordinate 632,185, forward strand.
CCCGGCCCAGGCCAGGATGAAGAACAGCCACCCTCTACACTCAATCATATATTTGTATCATCTTCATCTTCTATACCTAAACAATCCATGATAGGTCACATGCCCATGCTCAACACTTGCACCCAAAATGCCACAATCGATACAGCTAACAAGAGGTAAATGCTTGCATCGATTTCTCACAACAGGCGATTTCACCAAAGAGAGCAGCATCTGTAAGTAAGCAGGTGACAACAGATTGGGATAATAACTACTAAAAACACATCTTGTGAAGTTGCTTTCAGAACCCCAAGTTGCCTTTAGAATGCTTTTCTGCTCTTCTCATGCCGTTGACTTACTTCGCACTACCAGATCATCAGCTGAGTAATACTCGGCAATAAGCCGGTACATATAAGATGGACTATGACCTCCACTGTCAAGCAAAGGTAAGTAGATCAGGAAAAATGAACTGAATGATTTAAACGTAAGTACAGAAAATCTACAGATACAACAATTGCTTGTCAAGGAGTGGTAGCAAATCAAACAAGCCGTAGATTTTGATTCTCTAAGTAAATGTAATTTCAATCCTTAATCAGAGGTCAGGCAGATGTCTGAAGTCTGAACTCTAAGAAACAAAACACATGCCAAAATCTATAATGTGGTTTTCATTGAATTGAATGTGCGCCTTGGAAGGGGTTTGGACACCACAATGTTGCGAGTTCTTTTTGTGGCTAGAAATTATTCGCTGTTGTTTGACAGCTGATAAGCTGGGCAGATGAGATCTACCTCACACTTCCTCATACCCACATTGCAATCAGGAAGAAGATACTATTCAACATCTACTTCTTTCATGCGTGACAGCTAAACAAATCTGGTTCGCTGTTCTTCAGCATTTGGGACTGCAAGTTATGACTCCACAGCAAGGCGTGCTGTACTTTTCAAGTTGGTTGTGGAGCACTGAAAAGGATCGACAAGCTCTCTAGAAAAGGTTTAATTCACCAGTCATCTTAGTAGCTTGGCAAAAATGGGAACACAGGAATGATTGTCTTAATGGGTTGTTCCTGATGTGCGTCATTGGTGACGAGGGCAGTGTAGGAGCAATGTGCTGCATGAGCTAAAGACCTTGAGAGTAGTTTCTGGATAGGCTCGGCTTCTTCTATGGTTGGTTCTTCCAATCACTTGCTGGTGAGAATGTTTTTAAGTTTTCCAGGCGGTGTGGTGTGTGTTCTGTTGTAATTACATACTCTACCTCTTTACTGAAATCATAAGCAGCTCTACTGCAAGTTTGAGAAAAGTAACACATGCCAAAATGGTTTGATAGCATGGCGATTTGCATGGCATCAGCACGTCAGGCACTGAAAGCTTCTCTGGTTTTATTTGACTGATAAAGCAAGCATCACCAAGCAAATATCCATCCGTTATTAAGTTAGTTACTGGACGCCAAAAAATATATCCAGAAAAAAACTTACGTATCAGTGATGAATAGGCTCACAAGCTTCGGTGGCACATAGTCAAATGTTGGGTTGACAACATTCAATAGGGGACTACCATCCTGAGTACTGAAATTCATGCAATCTGAAAACTCGCCGAAGTCGAGCAAATCAGATGGTGATTTAAGCTCATTCAGCAACACCTCTGGGTTGTGTGGATACAAAGGACACAACTGCCACACAAGAAAGAAGGCTGTTAAATTGTTAATAAGTATAAAAAATTGGTAACAGAACTTCAGAAACAGATTCCAATTCAAATCATACCGGTGAATAAACATTCAAACTGCAAACACAACCAATTGCTATTTAAGCAACATGAAAATCCATTCTTAATCATCATTCTCAAATATGTGCTGGAGTCACCATTTCTAAACTTCAACCACAAATATATACAAAATATTTCAGATTTTTAGGAAGGGGTATCACTACATCTAGTACCAAATATTAGTAATTTATTTAGGACAATGGCACAGTCTTCAAGGTAACATTTTGACTAGTGATTTTATGGACATGACGAATGCCGTTACCGAGAAACACATTACACATTGTAGAAGTAATTTTGATGATCTACTTGTATTATTTTCTTGTCGTGATACTAAAATTCGAAGAATAATAATTGAATGCGATTGACGATGTGCACAGAACAATAAACATCAGGAGTCTAATTAAGCATGGCAGCTAATATGAAAAAAAGAGTAGATTTTTTTATATCAATAACAGTATAAGGCTTCAACAAGTTGTATCTGAATTAATGTCGAGGAAACATTTGGTACACATACTACTATCACGGTGTCACCAAAATCATTGACAGCATCATCTAAGTGATCTAAATCCACTTCTCTTCAATTAATAATGACGTAGCAACAAGTGGGCTACAGCAGGAGAATACACCATGCAATGAATGTTGATCGGAGTATCAAACACTGAACTATGGTGATTTGCGTACATGGAATCAACAGGGAATTAGGGATCCTGATTTTCTTTTGGCTACTTAGGTTGCAAAATTTGGGAATAGATATCATAATAAACACATAATGTACATAAACCAACCTTATGACTACCAGCAACCACAACAAAGGGCACTGCATGCCTTTGGGCAGCAAGTGCAACCATGTTCATCCCTACCGGTGCAATGACTCCACCATTTGCCATTATAGCATGCGCGCCAACTATGACCTGAAGATAAAATCAGGAGTTATATTAGTAATCAAAACAAAAAAATTGCAAAAGGACAGTAACCACAAATTCGTACCATGTTAACTCGAGAGATCATAGCAAAAACTGCTGAATCTGTTATAACAGTAGTTTGTATGCCTTTCTCAACCAGCTCTTTTGCAAGAACATGGCCCTGATATCTGATTCAAACATCAATGTTACAAAACTGGGTCAAGCAAGTGTATCATCTATTCATCTGCATAAAAACAATCAGGTTACAATAAAGGTTAAATAACAAACAAACCTTGGAGCACCTTCTGCAACAAATACACGAAAAGATCGTTTCTTCTCCTTTGCAGCATACAGAAACTCCTTGACAGTTCTAGAACGACCTAGAGTAAGGATTACCTCACTGTGGCAAATGATAAAGAATTAGCTACGGTTAGTATTTAAGGCAGCAATATATTTCAACTAGCACTTAGGTACTTATAGGGGAATGCCTGAATACAATTAACATAATGATGGAGACCCAAAGACCATTATGAGCTAGGGCAATATCAGATTCTTTAGATATTGGCCTGCCAAATCTATAATGCTTATATGCTAAGGCCAATGTTTATGAGGCAAGTTACTCTTGAGCAACATGTTATTATAAGGCAATAGGTCGTTTACAGAAAATAAGCATTCTTCACATGAAAAGATCAATAAATCATGAAGAATATTCATCTCTGATTGCACGAAATACCTCTCGTTCAGTAACCGGATGCACAATTTCTACCAATGCCTTCACTAGATGTGACAGTAAGAAGATTAATGTTTCCATGCACTTGATCCATTATAATTTTTCATTAATTGGCAATTAAAGGTAGAACAACCGAATGTCCAAAAGCCACACAAGCAACAATTGCGTTTGAGGTATGCTTTAGAATGTGTTAAATGTATCCAGAATACCGATCATATGAAACAGCTCAAAAGTGTATTTGATCACTAAAAAAACTTAAATAAAAAATGGCACTTCTATTAGCTTAAAAAGCAATATTTCTGAATGTCTGCCAAAACGCAATCATACTTTTGGTGAATAAGTTCCACAGCTTGCTCAAAAATCGGCTCATAGCATGAGTCAATCTCATCAATAAGATCACCAATTGCTGCAATGACATCGTGCTTCAATTTCCTTGTTGAGCTCTTATCTCCAGCTGCTATAGTAGAAAAAAACACGATTTCAGTGCCAACATATGGCATAAACAAGCATAGAGCCTTTACAAGGGTAACATTTCAAAATACAGCTTTAGTGTAAACATTTGTTAAAGCAATATATTTTCTAAAGTATAGAGGAATAATCAAGAATAACAGACCAGGTAGAATACTGATTTGTGAAGAGAAAACTATGATAACATGCATTGGAAGATAACTCAAGAATATACATTTACTTTTCCCGTCCGAGTCCCCAGTTGATGACGCAGTGCGTGAAATTGCAGGACTCACAGGAATATCTTCTAGGAGAGTCTGCAATGAAGGTGCACGAAGGGCGTTTCTAGCATGTGCAGCAAGAACAGCAGCAGATAATGCACGGCGATCATCATGTTCACTACCATATTCATCATCACTGTCAACAGTAACAGAAAGGCCTTCAATTCCAACAGCTGTAGAAGATATATCCTCCTCTTTTATAATATGCAAAACTCGTCTCACAATGTTTCCAACAGCGAGCTCTGCAAAAACAAAGTTGACATTAATTAAAAGCTAGTATGACAAACAAGAAATAGGCATCATGTCTATCGCCCTCCAATTAAAGTACAAGCATGCCAACTTATGCCTTGTTTAGATCCCAATTTGGGAGTATGGTAATAAATGCGCACTGTAGCATTTCGTTTGTATTTGTAAAGTCCAAACATTGATTAATTAGGCTCAAAATGTTCGTCTCTCAAAGTACAACAAAACTGCAAAATTAGTTTTTGATTTCATCTACATTTAGTGCTCCATGCATGTTATGACATTTTGATGTGATGGGAATCTTCTTTTTGCATAGTCGAATTTGGGGGTTGAATTTGGCTTCTAAACAAGGCCTTAAAAGGTCGTTGTACTTTGCTCCTTAAACTTGCATTTTACTTTCCTGACCTCATTTGCAGCACATTTAGCTCAGTTCTCATCCCATGATGATGAAGGTGTTCAAAGTGAAGCACCAATATGTTGCATGAATCTAGCCCAGAGCGTAGCTTTGATGGCACTAAGCTCATGGCAGCAGGCAAGGCAGCAGTTTATCAGAATCACAGGGGAATGCAGATGGCCTGGAGGATTTGTGGTGGCAGTTTGAAGAGGAGGCGATGGCTCAGTGGTTCACTAGCTCCTGAGGCAAGGACAGAGGTAGCGGCAGCATAGCAACTCAGTGGTAGGGGGTGTAGGTGACAGTCATCTTCAATTTTATTACATGTTTGGGGCAGCAGCTTCTATGATTTGATAACTGAGACAACCTAGGGTGCAAATAACTACAGGTTGAGGGGGGCTAAGGAGCAAAGTGCACCTTTAGGAACACAAATGGTACAGCCTCACAAGTTCAGTTACCGTAGTGCACTTTTCTCTAATTATTTAACAGAGTATTGGTGTTTAGGCAGATGTCCATGCAATCGAGTACCATTGCTCACTCAGTTTTATTCAAGAAGATGAGTATTCCCTCCATCCCAAATGAAAGTTCGTTTTGGCTTTTCTAGATATATCTGACCAAAAGAACTTGGTGAGCTCCTACAGTTGAAATTTTTGTTGAGTCGATGCAAATTTTCCAATGACTTAAACAGTAATTTAAATTTATCATTGTGAAAACTCAAACTGTAAATCAACATCCATGTCACCATACACCCAGACTTTATAAATGTCACAACGCCACTTGATCTAAAATGCCATCATATGTTCTCTCATCCCACCACATTTAGCCATCCCACGCTCAGGTTTCACAGCAAGCAAGCATGGCGACTGCTGCAAGCATAGTAGTTCATGAACTACAAGATAAGGTTAAGAGCTTATTTAAGAAGAACCGTAGCTTATCTTTCTTCTGTAATGTCAGATTTGATTTATTTTGAATTTTTTAAATTTGATCTGGAACTCTAAAGATTTGAACAAAAAATGATCTCAACATATTTTTTGATAGCATAGAACATCCAATGTGTATCCGAATAGGTTAACTACATTTGGACAATGCAACAATTTCCAAAGTTATTTTACTAAATCGAGCAGTTTACAAGTTTTTCAAGTTGTTGGACCGTAGATGCACCAAATTACACAAGTTATTGTACTGCACCAAATTACTTAAGTTTACAAGATGTTGTGCCAATCTGCACCCACATGCCAAGTTGTTGTATGATGGATGCAATTTACTCTTCCTTTAAATATGGTACTAAAATAGGCTCCAACAGAAGTTCTCGAATTCAAGCAGCTATAATTTCAGCTTTCAAGTACTACATGCCCTCACCAGCCTGGACATACTAGTTATGACTCAATACATTTATACATCTACTTAGGGGCAAATAGTACAACATCCAAGCTTAAGGCAACAACAACAAAGCCTGTTTAGTCTGAAGCATGTTGGGATAGGCTAGAGATGTAACCCGACACGAGCCACCAACGAGAAGGAAGAAAAGAAAGAAAAACATATAAGCTTGAGAATACAATACAATATAATAAAAGACCTGACCCATGTAAATGTTATAAATTAAACCACAGGGGGGGAATTAGACAACAGGGGGAAATGAACAAGTCCAAATGATTTTTCTGAAGCTATGACATGCACCAGGTTGTCTCAAAGTGGCAGGTCCCAAGCCCTGGTAAAG